>VSDK01016768.1:89598-99600 GCA_009767595.1 Symbiodinium kawagutii
CTTCCCGTCGGGCCCCCTGGCCACTGCTGCCTGCTCCGCCCCTCAGGAGTGCCGGTTGTGGCCAACGTGACTCAGACCGAGGCCGCTGAGATCCTCAACAAGGCGATCCACCGGTGGCGAGCCGAAATGACCGAGTTGGGTCAAGCAGTGAGCCACCAATAACAGGGGGATGATACTGTGATACTACTGGTTCGTAGTGGTTAATAACACATGGATATAGATGGTCAATTTTGGTTGAGAGTGCTTAGTAGGCAACAAGAATGGATAGTTGACGGTTAAGGTTGGGGCCAGTAACAAACAATAATAGCTGGAAAAAAAAGGTGAAGGATGGCACACCGGTGGGTACAGGAGTTTTGAGCCATGGCCACATGGTGTCCAATTGAGAATTCGCTCGACCTGCGCATTCTCCGGCAGTCCATGGTTTGTGGTTGATGTGTGTGCCGCATCTGATGCTTTTGCTCTACCAGGCCCTCTCTCATACTGCCACCTTTCGCAACCATCAAAGGCGGGATCAGCTTTTCTGTATGCTCTTGGTTATGTTCTCTCTTTTCAGAGCCGTTGTGTAGATCGGTCGTGTCCAGCATGGTTCATCAACCATCAGCAGTGCAATCAAAGGAACCATCAAAGCTGGTTGGGATGGTTGATGAGCTGACCACCCACCACATAGTCATCACCCTGGTCCACGGCTAGCGCTGGAGGATTTCTGAGTACCTCATGCGTTGAGGATCGCCGCGAGAAAAAAAGGAGCAGCTCCAGTGCGTCAGCATGGGTTACGAGGACCAAGATGATGGAGTGTTTGACCAGAGAAACCAGTGGAGAGAGAAATTTACTCTTTGTTAGCTGGTTATTATCAGGTCACAAGTTATTAGCGGTCAAGCCAGCGATCAGCTGGTTTGACCAGTCCAAAAAAGCATCCACCCTATTCTCAGATTGTTATTCTCCATCATGGGTATTTATTAGTGGCCGTTAACCATGATCGATCATAAACATCCGATCCGTTGACATGTTAGTAGGAGACTGTATATGTCATGCCGTGCTGATCGCCAACCCTGGAGTGTAAAGCTGTTTCCAAAACCACACTGGATAGGATAGGATTATCGAAAGGCATTTTTTTTAATGTTTCTTTTTTTTCTTTTTCGGGGGCCCGCTGTTCACTGCACACATTTGGAAGGATTTTCATCATTTCTCATTTCTATGCTCCTTGATCATGGAGGGTTTCCATTCTTTCCCACATAGTTTTCACATAGTTCTCCATATGGTTTTCACATGGTTTGCTTATGGTTTTTATATGGTATTCATATGGTTTTCACATGGTTGTCATATGGTGTTCATATGGTTTCTATTTCTTTCCTTCATTTTTCCCAAGCCTTGTTTCAACCCTCGATCATGACTCAGTTGCTCCAGGCCGGAGCCAAGGGCCAAGCCTCCACGGGTCGCTGCCTTGCATTCCCAGTGAAAGTTGTGGATCTTCCAGTGCTCCTTTCATCTCTTTTCCTCACTTTCTTGGAGCCCAACATCACCTCAAGGCACAGATAAAATCGGGCTGGCAGACGGGCAGAGAAAGAGAGAGAGAGAGAGACCGACGAAAGAGATAGATAGATAGATACAGAGATGGCTAGATAGATAGATAAGTAAATGAATAGATAGATACAGAGATGGCTAGATAGATAGATACAGAGATGGCTAGATAGATAGATAGAGAGATAGATACAGAGATGTGTAGAGAGATAGATACAGAGATGGCTAGATAGATAGATACATAGATAGACAGACAGATAGATAGATAGATAGATAGATGCAGAGATGGCTAGATAGATAGATAGAGAGATAGATAGATAGATAGATAGATAGATAGATAGATAGATAGATACAGAGATGGCTAGATAGATAGATAGATAGATAGATAGATAGATAGATAGATAGATAGATAGATAGACAGACAGACAGATAGATAGATAGATAGATACAGAGATGGCTAGATAGATAGATAGATAGATAGATAGATAGATAGATAGACAGATAGATAGATAGATAGATAGATAGATAGATAGAAATATACAGATAGACAGTCAGATGGATAGACAGAGAAACAACCAGACAGAGTCCAGCGGCCAGTCCTTCTTTCGCTCTACGTAGTGTCATCCATGAGTCGCAGCCTGTCTCCTTCTCCTAGAGGTTTCCAACGTTGGGAACTTCCGCCACCGCCTTGTGCGGTACTACTGGTACTGGTATTGTGAGAATCCTTTCTATCATTGACTTATTATGAGTGTTTTCTCTACCAATTGCAAATGTGTACGATGGTATCATTGTCATTATATGTCATTATCATCGTATACTATCCCCCTAACCCATCCCCGCACATTCGCCTGGAAAAGGACTCAACGCAAGAATCGTATTCAACGGCCTGTCCACATTGGTTGCCCCAGCCCCTTCCGAGGCACCCACTGGCCCCAGTCTGGAGCGGCAGGAGCGCCAGGAGCGGCAGGTGCCTTGCTGGATACGGAAGGTTTTTCGAACAATTTGGATAGGAACTGATACCCCTCAAAAGCCAAGACATATGTAGATAGAAATATGGGATTTTCTCTATTCATTTGGTTCAATGCCCTCGTGCACATTTTGACAGATCTCTTGTTGAATGAATTTTGAGGGACAAGATGGAGACTCTGATGGCATTCCTCAAGTACCGATGATGATGCCTTGGTCCAGCAGTTGCAGCGGTCATGGGCGCGGGCTGTGAGGCTGTGATGCCAGCTGGTGAAGAGGATACCTCAAGCAAGAAGCCGCAAGCTGAGATGGTCCCCCTTGGAAAGCCAGTGCTTTATTGTAACTGGCCCCCTAAATGGTGCAACATTTTTAGGTGTTCCGTCTTGGTGTTGAACCTATGGTTGGAAGCTGCAAGCTGTGTTCTTCTGAGGCCTCGTGTGCCTGTAGAGTGCCCTTGATTGAGATGGGAGCCAGTGAGAGTGGACTGTTTTGTTGGATGTCTTTTTGTATGTTGAATCAGTGGGTTCCAGGTACACCCCGGCAACCTTGGAGGAGTACAAGCAGCGCTTTGGTAGCAAAGCAGACTATGCCCAGCTGGGGTGGCGGACTCAGAAAGTGCAGTAGACATCGATTTCTTGCATTCTCTTCTCATGTTTGGGAACGGCCAAGCCCTACAAGCTGGATATCTACCCATGGGAAGAGTCATCGCACCTGGCAGCTTTCCTACTAGTGACATGGCCTTGTTTGTCCTCCAGAGGAAACATTCTGCTCATCATGAGCAGCACCGGTACGGGGTCCCCCGGGTCCCAGGCGTTTGGGCCCGGATCTTGACGATGAAGATCTGCTGATGAAGCGGGCGATCCAGGAAAAGGCGGGGCACTCCGCCAGAGTTTCACGTAGTAGAAATCCGGGTGGTTTCAGTGTTGTGCAGTGCAATTGGTCATTTTTTGCATCCAGAACCTATCGAAAACCTATATAATATATACTGAACCAATAAGTTCCTTAATCTACAAACATCTCTAATCTGTTGTGTTTAAGCCAAATCTGTTTTGCAAATATAAAGGTGTTTTCTTCCCGTATGTAGGCTATAGCTTCTTATGTAAACTGGAGTTTGTATAGTTTCTATGGTAGTTGTTTTCCCTGTGGTCCATAAATTCTAGATGTAAAAGCTGTTTCCTTTACAAGTGATATAATCATAGATGGTTTCCCTTGACAATGTTTCCCCATAGAAATCTTTGCAAACTATATATACATATATAATCATGTCAATATAAAATCCGTACTGTAACTATCAACTAAGAACTATAACTAATCAATTATAGGTACAAAACTATTACTACAAACTATTCTATGACAATAATTCGAATGTAATACATACATATAACTATGTTGATATAACATCCGTAGTTTAAACTATGGACTATGAAGTACCGCCTATTAACTATTAAGTATTAACATCAACTATTATTTATAGATGTAAAATCGAAGAAGGCCATGTTATTTCTCAGCACTCGACCGAGGTGAAGGAGTTCAGCCGGGAGCTGCACCGGGTCAACAAGCACCGGGCAGCAAAGACTCAGCAGAATACTCAGCCATTGCGGTGGTTCTCCAGCAAACGTGAGGGGATTATAGGGGCTGAATAATTTTCATAGTGGTTCATAGTGGGATTATAGTGAGATCATAGTGAGATTCTAGTGGTTAGAGAATGTTAGAGTGGCCTAGGATAAACATGGCATTATAGTGCTTAATCAGGAGTAATAATCAAGAAATAGTGGCACTTAGACCACTGTTTTTCCCCATCAGCAATTAATAGTGGGGCAGCCAAATGCAACCAGGCAGCTAAGAGCTTCCCACCCTGCGCCCACCCCACACGCAATCCCCAAAAGGATGGACACAGATCTGATCAGGTCCCCCAGGACTAGAAAGGCTTACTTCTGGAATGTGAAGCTATGCCTGGGTGTAGGCATCTCTCAGTTCCATTTCCCAAGCCCGAACCAGAACGACCAGAGGAACCAGAGCAAGCCTGCAGAAACCAAGCCAGCAGAGACGAAGACGACGTGACGTGAAGCTTGTGGGAAAAAACCGTTGGCAGCAAAATGCTTAGAAGTACAGTATGACC
Organism: Symbiodinium kawagutii; assembly: GCA_009767595.1. Lineage (NCBI taxonomy): Eukaryota > Dinophyceae > Suessiales > Symbiodiniaceae > Symbiodinium > Symbiodinium kawagutii. The sequence goes on from VSDK01016768.1 coordinate 94,202, forward strand.
CATCGATCCCATACCAAACCAATCAGCAAAGGTAGTTGTAAGATGTGGATCCCGTGTTCACTTGGACGAATGTCATCAACGACGCGGGCGTTGCTCCAGAACTCTCACCTATTTCACATGAACACCACACCCCCACAGAGACATACTTGAAACGAGATATATGATCATCTCATATCTGAATCCGGATCATATCATATGATCATATCATATGATCATATCATATGCACATTTTTGCCTTCATTTCGGTGGGATGAGTCAGCAGGGGTGAAGCATTGAGTTCCTAGGCCCAAGCAGGAGGCAAAGGCAGAACCCAAGCCGACTGCCAGAGCGAAGGCTGTGGGCCCTGCTGCTTGAGGGTCGTTTCTGATTCGTAAATTCCTTGGGGTGCGTGCGTGATGAACCGATTGGAGAATCTATTGGAGGATTGTCTATTGAGTGATTCATAACTTCCATGAACCTGTTGGAAAACAAGAGGCAGAAGTAAATCCTGAGGCTGTGAACTGTAGGAGTTGTCGTCCAAAACATCACCAGTTGCCGGTTCAACATGCCGAGCGTGAAGCTCAAGCCTTGTGATCTCAGCAGCTCAGCTCAATGCGCTTGTCCGAGATTCCGCGTGATGCAGCCCTTGCAGCCCCTGTCCGGGGTTCCGGGGATTGAAGATGGCCACTTTGATTGCAAAGCTGCGAGAATTCAACGAAGCTACTGACTTTGGACAGGTCTGCGATGTCCTCCAACCACATCTCAGCAGGTTGATGTCGAGCCCGCGAACCGTTACAGCTCTGCTGAAGGGAATGAGTTGTCCGGAGGTGGCACTGAAGGTGATGGATGCTTTGCAAGCAGATGGGTTCCTGGTTAAAGGTTTCAGCACCTTTTGGCCATTGTGAGCCTATCGGCGGGGCGGGCTGATGAATGATTTGACTTAACAACTGCATTTTTCAATGGGGCTTTGTGGGGTTTAATGGGTTTTGCCATTACCTAAGTTTTTTGGGTTTCAGAGATCCCCAGCGTTTTGTGTTAGTGGTACGCCACATCCCGATTTTGGACTGGCTATGTCATGCTATACCCTCATGCTGTCAGGCACACGAGGGTCCGTAATGGTTCGCTTAGGGTGCAAAAATATCAAGGTCTCAACATCATCGAATCTTGTTGCAATTCTGCCACTGGCGTGTGCCAAAGCATATTACGTGTGCATAGGGTCTGAATATGGTAAGTCTGAAATGAAGGTTGCTACAGGTTGTTTTGAAGCTTGTCTAGATAAAGAGATACCTTGAGAGAAGTAACTTCATAGTAGACTCTGAAATTGCAGAAACCAGGCTGGAGGTGAACCTCTTTCATTGCAGTGCTGTGCTGGGAGTCTGCGAGAAGAAGGGCCGATGGGAAGTGGCCACAGGAATTCTGTCGCAAATGCGTGCAGAAAGGCAGGCCGCCGATGTGTTTTGCTACATGCCTGCCTTGAGGGCTTGTCAAAAGGTGCGTGCTTGGACGCAAGCTTTGCATCTGTTTCAGTCTATGCCAGCCTACGAAGCTGCTCCGGATGCCATTTGTTACAATACCATGATCGGTTCAGCCAAGGGTCAAGGCAACTGGCCCTTGGCTGTAGCTTTATTGTCGCAGATGTTGGATGCCAGCGTGGTACCCTCCAGCATCATCACTGGGACGGTGATGTCAGCTTGCCAGGAGGCCAATGAATGGTCGTCCGTCTTGCAGCTGCTGGCGCAAATGCCCAGCTGGAAGCTGCAACCTGACCTGATTTGTTTCAACATCGCCATCAGCTGTGAAAGCCCTGGGGCTTGGAGGATCAGTCTGCAGTGCTTGGAGGAGATCTTCAGTCGGTCCTTGCAGGTGAGCGACATTAGTTTCAACTCAGCCATCACGGCGTGTGGTAAAGCTGCGCAGTGGCAAGCAGCTGTCAATCTGCTTTACCAAATGCCTTCTGCGGCCCTGATGCCAGATGTGATCAGTTACAATGCTGCAGTGGCTGCTTGCACGCAGCAGTGGGCGATGGCACTGCAAATCTTCACGCAGATGGCGCTGCCGGAGGTTTTCAGAGGTGGCAGGGTCTCCAGTCGGTTGCCTCATCAAGATGCCTCAAGGCCCGTCGTACGTATTTTCAGTGCCTTTTCCAAGGCTTTGCCCTTGGTGAGTCCAGATATCATCACCTACAATGCTGTGGTGAGTGCCTGTGAGAAGGGTGGGCAGTGGGCTTTGGCCCTGTCCATCTTCAACCAGATGCTTGAGTCAAAGTCTGAGTCTCTCAAGCCCAATCCGATGACCTACCAAGGGCTCCTCAGTGCTTGTGAAAGGGAAAGTTCCTGGGTGTTGAGTTCAGCCTAAACCATGTTGTCGTTTCACGTGTGGCTGGTCGGAAATCATGCTTCATTGAACTCCATTGATTCTAATTTAGGGAGACAACCGCATAGCCTGGCTTATCTATGCTTATCTGGCGGTCCCGCACGGAAGACTAAGGCCAGTGGTCAGTGGCCCTGCAAGTGCTGGACCACATGTTGGGGCAGCAGGAGGTACCATCAGCTATGCATGTGGGATCTGCCCTTCACGCCCTGGTGAAAGAGAAAGGCGAGGCTTTTTCGGGTGCTGAGCTGGGCAGGAGCTATGTCCCCACCTCTTAGCCCCCAAGGCAGTGGCCCAAAAGAGGTTAACCTGTGCTCTTCCCTTGGCCAATTGGTTGGGGCTAAGCTCCACCTGTGCAGGTGAAAACTCCGCCCTTGCAATGTTGGATGCTTTCCGTTTGCCTTGGTCGCTGGATGGTCCGCAGCCCCTGGCGCCAGAGCACCCGCACGTCTTGAGCACTCGCCAGGGGATTGTTGTGACATCCAAGGTGTGGGGCGGAACACCTTGGTTGGTCTCAGTGGAAGAAAAGGTCTGAAGATCTTGAGATGGGGATAATTTGTCAAACAAGGGGTGTGGGTTGAGCGTAGTTCGATAAATTAGGTGTCGGCTCATGTCAGCACTTTGAAGGTGGCCGCAGCCAACCCCAATGGTTTGGATGTCTCAGGCTTCCGGCATTAGCACGGAAGACTTTGTGGCCCAGCTCACATCTGAGTTGCAGGTGGCCTCGCTCTCCATTGTGTCGCGGTTGGACTATCCAACGTCGGGGGTGCTACCCTTGGCAATTGGGGTGGACTCATTTGCTGATCGTTGGGTGAGAGCACAGTTCGCTGGACGCCTGGTGCACAAGGAATACCTTTGTCTTTGCGAGGGGCCTTCCTTGGGAGAAGTTGGAACACAAGGAGCTCGGCATGCTTTCATTGATGCTTGATGTTGATTTGACAAACCCATGTCACTTTGTGTGTGGATGTGTTTAGATCGGATCCAAAAACTTGCCCCCCCCCACACACTCATACTTATAGTTGAGACGGGTGCAGTTTGACCCTGGGAGGTAGCATCTCAAAGCCTCTCCAAACGGTGCAGATCGATGATGAAACCTGGCAAAGCGAGATCTACGAAGAGGGAATCTCAGGTTCGGTCATTAGCGGCGCTGCTATGGAGGCCCTCACCCTTTTCGAAGTGGTTGAGAGGTACCACACACCACCAAACAGCAGCGGTTTGTCCAGCAACTCCGAATTGATGTATCTGAAAGTTTGGCCAAAGACAGGGCGACGACATCAAATTCGCGTGCACTTGGCCAGTTTGGGTCGGCCATTGGTGGGGGATTTGACCTATGGCGACAGGGCGACTCTGGGTGCAGTGAGCAGTCGGCTGTTCCTCCACTGTCGCAGCATCCGATTGCGGGACCTGCAGGGGGATCAGTTCCAAGTGGAGGCAACTCTGCCGGAGGAGCTGGGGCAGATCTTGGAACAGTTGGAGAAAAGTTGCAGTAGTGCTCGGCAGTGGAGCTGTTTCCAAAATTTCCTGTTAGGTGGTGCTACTGAATGGTTGATGGTGATTTTGGAATTCTAGTTTCACTTCCGAGTAATGGTGAGTGCTACTGGGTCACTGGGGGATTGGAAGATATTGGAGCCAGCAAGGGTAACAGGTTGCGCACTTGTCAGTAGTTGGACTCGTGAAGTACCAGTTCCTTGCTGGACCGGGATTTAGACTCCGTACATGGTCCGTCTTATGTCCAACCCACTGTGTGTTCTACAGCTGCAGATTTTCTGCGAATCTTGTCACCCAAAACTCACGGTACGTCATAAGCCCAACTCATTCAAAGCACCCGGGCTGATGCTAAGCACTCAAGGCCATGCAGTTTGCAAAGAACATCCCCAAGCCGAAGCTCCTCCCACCAAAGCAGGCAGGACTCTGTTCCTGGGAACGTTACCGGGCAGCCCATGTTCTGTGGGGCTGCCTGCCTCGATTACATTTGTCATTCTCCATCCATGTCAGCTGTGGCATGGACTGGCGAACCGGGAGATTTTTGAACGCTGCAGGTTGTGGTGACGCCAGCCAAGACCGTGGATGAGGATCAGGCCTTTTCGAAGCATCAGCTTGGTCAGAGCTCCCACAAGCCTTGAAACGCAAAGTCATACAATTCATCGAGGGCAGATGCACATCCCAAGGTCATTGTTGTCCCATGTTGTCCCTTTGGTTCCCTGCAGTGTTGACCTGTGCCCATTTGTGCCACAGGAGGCCGTGGAGTGGGAAGATCTCAGGCCAGAAAGCCACATGAAACTGCCAATCCCATATGTACGTGGCCTTGTTGAAGCTGCCGGTGGTTTGTTCGCGATGGTGACTTGTGTGAGCTTCATTCATGCAGATCCTTTGCTAAGCCTAGGATGTTGTATATCCATATGAATTCCATATGATATGTGGCAATGTTACCAGTAGTACCGCACAAGGCGGTGGCGGAAGTTTCCAAGATAGGAGCACTATAGGAGTGTGCAGTTGTGGTTGCGACGATTGATTGTCCGAGGGATCCGAGAACTGAACATCACTTGGGCCTGACTTCCTACCAATGTGAGCATCGATCTGGCCACTTGACTGGCAGCCTATCTGTCTAGCTATCTTTCTATCAGTGGATCAGTTTTCTTTCTGTCTGTCTGACTGTCTATCTATCTATCTATCTATCTATCTGATGATCTATTCGTTTATCTATCTGCCTATGTACTTGTCTTTCTATCTACCTCACTATCTATCTCGTCATCTTTCTGTCTATGTATCTATCTATCTACCTGTCCATCTATCTATTTATCTATCTGCCTATCTATCTATCTGTCTATCTATCTACCGAATTATTTGTCTGATCATCTATGTGTCCATCTGTCTATCTTTCTGTCTATCTACCTGACTATCTATCTACTTTTCTATCTGACTCTCGTTTCGTCTACCTATCTGTCTATCTATCGACCCATCTAGCCATCTGAATCTGGCTATCCAATTGTCTGTCTATTCCATCTATCTATTCTAGCTATTCTATCTATCTATCTATCTATCTATCTATC
>VSDK01016768.1:100192-124317 GCA_009767595.1 Symbiodinium kawagutii
AGTGTTTTTACGATTTTGACTTCCAAATGTGCTTCGCGCCTAGGTTTTTTCACGATTTTGCAAGTTGCAACTTCCAAAAGTGCTCCGAAGCTGACATGTTTTTACGATTTTGACTTCCAAATGTGCTTCGCGCCTAGGTTTTTTCACGATTTTTGCGCACACCTTCCGCCACAGTGGTCCGCACCCGCCGCTTTAGCGAGGTACCCTTCTGGACCCTCATGATGCACAAAACTTTGCAAAACACAGCATTTCGCGACTTTCCTAACATTTTGGGGCGCTCGCACTCTCATCTTTCTCACATCTCTTCTTTCTCACATCTGCATAGGCGATCTACCCTAGCTGAGTTGTCCATATTGTCGGAAGTTAGACTTCTAAACTTCCTTCGATGAAATGCTTTGATTACATCAGTTGCCCAGAAATGCAGTAGGACTAGTGACACCGATGTCTATTAGCGTCCTCCATGCACGAAAAAGCAATGATACCCAACACGAACGCACAAAGCAAGAATTTGCCAAACTTCCATCAATACTCAATACACGATACGTTCTGCCGCTGCTGGTTGGTGATGGTGTGATAATCACTGTGCGTAGTCATGGTCATAGTCACCAACCATCAATGGACCATCAAGCATTAACATCATTTAACATCCGCAATCATCAATCGTCAATCGTTAATGATGGGTTATTAATCAATCAGTGTGAACTATTTATTGCTCCCCCAAATCGCAGATACTCATAGCAATGATCAACCTTCGTCAACCATAATTGGCACCCATTCACACAGCATAACCAATATCACAAAAGATGGGAAGCTGATTAGCCATAACCTGCACCCACCATTAACCCAAACATTACTGGTCATCGTCTTTCAACCAACCCTTAAACCCCTCAACATCCTGAACCAATCGTGGTAAAGTCAACCCCTCGCTACTGTCCATTTAATCATCTTTTGTCAACCACCTTCACACCCCCGAACCATCCATTAGCCAACCCTTAACGCACCCTTCACCAACTCTTAGCCCACCCTGAACCAAACCTTCACCGACCCTTCGTTGAGGCGTCGCGAGCGGCAACACCTCGAGGACGTGGCGCGCATTGCGGAGGTGAAGCAGCTGCTGGAACGCCTGGCCGTGTGAAAGGCACGGCACGGCGCGGGGTGCCGTGGATCATCCAACGTGTAGATGTGGGCAACATGATGGACATAGGATACATGGATGATCATGGATGGATGGATGGACGTACGGACGGACGGATGGATAGATAGATAGACGGATAGATAGATAGATAGATAGATAGATAGATAAATAGATAGATAGATAGATAGATAGATTGATAGATAGATAGATAGATTGATAGATTCATAGTTTTCAATATTTCCAAAAATGTGTACAGAAATATGGTAGAGAGAGATGGACAGATAGATAGGTAGATAGATAGATAAATAGATAGATAGATAGATGTACACTGTTGTATATTCATTCGGGTACATGTTATATGATAATAACATCTAAAACATAGTGCGTATCCACTAGTCTAGTTGCCTGATATAACATGTGAATGGGATGGCGATGATTCATGGTAGATAGATACAAGTGCAGGGGATTGAAGATTTGCAGAATCTATTGTGAGACTTGGCAGTGGCCAATCAGCCGAAGGAAATGTGACAAAGCTTTCGTTGATCGGCAGTGGTGCTAGTGTGACTGTCCCAGCAGGAAGCTGTACGGAGGTGTAAGCATCATGGAAATGTGCGCCATTTTCGGTGAAGCCAACAAAGGTTGTTCGTCATTTATTGTTCACTTTTGGCCATAGATGGTATTGTTTGTTGAGCCTGTTGTATCGTGTTATGTATCATGTATCATTATCATCTACAGTATTTGGTACGTCTCAAGTGTCACTCAGTTCAAGCGCAGAGTACGACAATTCACTGGATCTCAGGCTGAGTGAAACAGTGAGCATCCCCAACGGTGCGTCCATTGGGAGCGCGGGAGATCCATGGGAGCTCCCATTTGTACAGAGAGAATTCACTTTGTCTCACCAGTGGCAGCCACGGGTTTCCACCTAGCTTCGAGCTGGTGGCCTGTAAACAGTGCAGCCAGTGCATGGTCCTGGCTGAACATGTGCGGGAATGTGCGAGGGGAAGACTCTGGAAGAGCTTGATGGCCTACATTTGATGCACAGTTGTTGAGACTCTTGATTGACCTGCCTGTTCGTCACGCCCGCAATGTTCAACCTAACGTTAGGGAAGAGCCACGGGGACCCCGATGCGAAGATATGTTGAGCTGTCTTCACTTGATCCTCATGCCGCAGAATCAGAAACACAGGCGAGACTATATGGCTTGTGTGGGGCTCCCGGCCCTGCTGCTTCACCATAAGATTGAGGGCAGCGCGAAAAACCAGACATCCTTGCCATATCTTGCAAGCACAGCAGTGGCACACGGAGGACCGCTGAACATTTGACACTGCACCCGGTGTGGGCAGTTTCTGCTTATAGACTTCCCCACTTTGGTTGGCATGGAGCCAAACACCGTCCAGACTTTCCACTGAAAAGCACACTGAAGCAGACAGCAAGTTGACACAGACACACAGACACACAGACACACAGACACACAGACACACAGACACACACACACACAGACACACAGCTTTCTGGTTTCTTTTTTCCCGAAGCGACAATTGCGTATTTCCCCATCATTCCACGCCTCCCAGATCCTCCCAGAATTGCTTCCGACATTTTGATGCGGCATCCAGCCCTTATGTGAGCAGCTAGGATTTGTTGGGATTCTTCCGGATAGGATAACAGAATATCAGAGATAGGATTGTCCTTCGCAACTTGGATGGAGCGCTTTGCCATTGTGGGTGCCCCTGTGGTGAGTGCGGCGCCGCGGTGTCATTGGCCGGTGCAGCCGCAGCCTCAATCCAAAGGAGCCACAGATTGCAGAACCATGACTGCACTCCCCACTGAATTAAAGGTGTGGGAGGCAACCTTCCCGCAAGCACACCTATGCATATGTGTAGGTAGAGAGAGATGGATATAGATGGATGGATGGATGGATGGACGTACGGACGGACGGATAGATAGATAGACGGATAGATAGATAGATAGATAGATAGATAGATAGATTGATTGATTGATTGATTGATTGATTGATAGACCCATAGTTTCAATATTTAGAAGAATGTGCACAGAAATATGTTTAAAGATAAGTACATATTACACAAAGATATATACATATACATTTTACATTTACATCTACACCGACACATTCATGTACATTTACTTTTACATTTACACAAATACATACGCACACACAAAAATACATACACACACATGAATACATACACACACATATATATATATACATACACATACACACATATTCATTTTCATTTACATATACATATACATTTATGGATACATGCCGATATACAGTTACAAATGCATGTCAATGTGCATTTGCATATGCACAAACATATGCACGTACAAATGCACATACGTATACCTACACATACACGTATACACACATACCATTCATATAGCCTCGCTAACAGCATACCATTGTGTTGGCTCGGGGAATTATTGCTAACAATGCAAATTGTATCGAACAGGGAAAGAACTTCAGCAAAGAAACATGTGACCCTTAAAAAACCAAACCCTCCTTCCCCAAAGCTAGAAATTACATTTGCGAACATTTTTTAGGCATAAAAACAGAAAACATACTCCCATAAAAACTGAGTTTTTGTTGCGCAGAAGCATGTCCCGCATCTATTTTTGCTACACCCCAATTAGTTTTTAATTCAGATTGCCTTGCTAACAACATACCATTGTGTTGGCTCGGGGAATTAATGCTAACAATGCAAAATGTATCTAGCAAGGAAAGAGCTGCAGCAAAGAAGCATGTGACCCTTAAAAAAACAACCCCTCCTTCCCCAAAGCTAAAAATTACATTTGCGAGCGCTTTTCAGTAAAGAGTTTAAACAGAAAAAACGTCCCCTATGAAAGATGAGCTTTTTTTCTCGCGCGTCCATCGGGAAAGAACGAAACAGTTGGCAAGCCCACGTGTTAGGAAGTAGAAACAGTAACAAGGTTAGAGATGCATGTGTGCTAGCAAGTGTGTGAGGAGGGGCAAGCGAGAATGCTAGATGTCTGGGCCCTTTCTTCTAGCAAGCAGCATGTGTTAGCTGTGGTTTTGGCCACTGTTATATAATTTGGTGTGTGTTATGTTAGCTGCTTTGGCGAGAAATTAACCAAAAATAATAGAAGATGGCCAATTTGCTGGATATTTGTGGCTTTTCTTCTAACACACGCGTGTGTTTGCGGTGGTTTTGGGCATTGCGAACACAATTTTGTGTTAGATGATTGGCGAATTTTCTAGCAAAATGTGTTGGAACTGGCATTTTAATTAGTTGGGAGAGATCCCAGTGGCCTTCTCCTTAAGGAGCGCTCGACTGGAGAAGTCTTCGTTATGGCTACATTTCGTGCAACAAGCACTTCATATAAGACCTTAAAATCCTAAACCCAAAATCGCTGCGTGTAGCCAGTGTTTTTAGCAATGTCGTTGAGCAAGGTCCAATTGACAGGAACTACCAAATGCAACACCGGGGCCAAACCCAGGCGTCGCGGGCATCCATGCCTGGAAGAAAAGATTCCATTCGATTTTGTTCGTTTTCTGCAAGCCTAAAAAGTATGTGCCAAAATAGTGGCACCCCCAACAAAAACATCAGTTCTTCCTAGTGAATTGATCAGTTTTGGCGGGTCGTTGGTTCCCCTATGTTGGCACCTACCCTCGAAAGCTCAGGTCACCATGGCGCAGAGAAGCGCAGCCCGCCGCTCGCGGATCTGGCAGAAGAGCGGCTGGCAAAGGCGGAGTTCGGCACGCGACGATTTTTTTCGCCGCGCTGGTGGAGTTGTTGCGGTGGATTGCTGCAGGTGGTGGTTTTTTTTCGTGAGGATTTCCATGGTTGATATTGGTTTTTATAGGGGAGTATAGTGGTCAATAGGGTAGTGGTCAATAGGGGATGATAACCAACAATGACACCAACATGGTGGCTTCGCAAGGTATGGGGGATACCCCCAGTTATCATGTCTTGCATTTTTAACCACTTAGAGAAATACACTTCCATTTTTCGAGTCCCCTATTTAGGAAACTTCCATATCAAAAGCAAGTATTTGAGAAATATTGCGTAGTAGTTGGTTGATAGAGGGCAATCATACAATACACAGATGATACATGATATTGTATCTAGTATCATATATAATTACATCATGGGCTTGCAATGGTCAGACGTTTTCTAGGAGAATTTTCATTGTGGGACGCCTCACGGGGTTGCAGCGGCTGACAGCTGCTCGGTGCCAGGGGCTGTCTTGGCTGCAGCTGCGCGTGGCTCAGCATCTCTCCCCTGCTATACGAGAGGCAAAGTTGTAGAGTCCCAGGTGCTGTTTGGAAGGCGATGGAAGAAGGTGCCAAGACCATCACAAGGCCTGGATCTTTGGCAGTGGCTTAGCCAGGCTACCCAAACCCATCAGAACCCCAGATTCAAAGCGGTTCAACCAGTGGTGCTGCCCTTGGATGTACAAGTCGCTTCAATCTGCAACCCCCAGGTTTGACTGGAGGCGTCAGGTGGCTCCAAGGTCTTCGAGAGATTGTGGATGATTACGACGTGGGAAGCCCTGTGCTGATAGACATGGACCTAGAGACATACCATGTTCATAGATATTCCATAGATATTATTCATGTTATCACCTGGGCTTCGCCAAAAGCAGCCGAAAGATGATTTGAGGCCTTCATCTTCGACCTGTGAGGTGCTCGGTTCGTCCAGTCTTCCCGCCACCCCGCTGCTGAATCGCCTAGGTGGGGTGTGGTGCACAACGGATCTGTGGCCTTTCCGTGGTCCAGGGAGTGCTTGGTGGAGCTGAAGAAGCTGAGGCCCCGCTGAGCATCGCACTGTTTTCGATAGACCTTTGGTGTGATGATGACAAGATTGCAGATTTGTGCACCAACTTTTCTTCAGAGAATTCTTAGCTGAACCTGATGGAACCTGATGGAATCTGATGGAATCTGATGGAGGATCGTCGTGCTGGCCATGGCCCATAGCGCCACCTGGCTGCGCAGGAAACCCGTGCTGTTCCTGTCCAACTCGTCGCGGCGATGTGCGACGAATCAAGCCGCCCTGGAGCGACTGGGGATCAGCCGGGAGCTGATGCAGCCAGGGCCCACCATTTGGATGTCACGTAGCGATGTTGTGATCAACTTGAGGCCCTGAACTTTATCTGGACCTCATCACGAGTGGAGAGGTCTCCTGGAAAATTCTGGCAGGCTGGGAGATGCGGGGCCGCGGGGAGCGGGGGAATTACCGATGTTGCGTTTGATGGGTGCGGGTATAGTAAACCAAAGATGTGATATGTTGCAGGTGTAGAAGCATGTTGGTATTGGAAACGCACACGCGCCAACGCGCCCTTCCCCCGTCCACACACGAATACCCACAGATCTGGAAATATTGCGAGATGTTGCTATTTATTAGAGCATGTGGCATCATAATCACCATATGACATACATATACCTTGGTCTAATGCCTACGGGCGCCTCTGTGAGGCGGAGAGAACAATTGGGACATGCACACATGGCTCAAGATTTTGGCTCAAGGAGCGACCAGCGCGGAAACTTCTGGAACCATGCTCTCAAGCCTAGCCATTGTGCTGCTGCCACTCATGCAGATGCTGAGTGGTTGTGGAAGTCCAGAGTTGATGGCCCCTGTGGCACTCTCCGAGATGCCCGGCATCTCGAAAGGCCCGCACAGCCATGAGTCTCCAGGGCAGGAAACCTCTCAGAGTCAGGAATCACGGCAGCTTTTGGCAACCGCTGGCAATCCGATTCCCCAGTCCGAGTGCTCCTACCAGTGCAGCAAACTTGGCTTTCAGTACGGTGGGAAATGTTCTGACAACTATTGCACCTGCTTGGTGGAGTACCGTGAGGTTGCAGCACTGTGGAACGGGTGGGTGTCTGAGGGCATTTGTTCCCCAGCGACCGCGGGATCAGAGACCACGGGATGTTGGACGTCTTTTGCTCACACATGTGATTTTCCATGGAGGAAAGGACAGACGCACGTTTGCTGCCCGCCAGGCCATGTAGACATTTCCAACGAGATTCAAGCCTGGGGAGGTTATGACAGCAGTGATCCGAACGCTTGCCAAATGTGGGCCTGGTCTTTTCCCGTTGGCAGGCCTAGAAATCAGCACATTGAAGCGGTGAGTCTTGGCACGAACGAAACTGCAATTTGCACGCGTTTTGCAAGAATTTTCTACACTTGTTCAGCTTGAGGCAAGTTCTGAAACTCTCAAAGGGTGTCATTTTTCAGGGCCTCGTGGCTTGAGGAGCAAAAGCCTTCACTCAACCACGGCTCCACTTAGCTCACCAGGGTCCAGCTACATGACAGTTGGGACATGTTGGGACGAGCATCGCATGGAGAAAAGATATGATACGTATGCGTATCCGAATCTATCCGACATGAAACTCAATTTTGGGGCCGGTGCTATTGGGGAGGTTTGTGGTTAATAGTTGGGCCAATGACCAACAAGAAACAGCAGTATCTGGTTGGTTGTTTCAAGTATTTTGTTTGTATTATCAACATATTGCGGATGGCTATTTGGTTGACATTTATTTTTTGGGGATGGGTTGTAATAAACACCAACCAGAAAAGCTCCTGAACAAATCTAAATAGAAATCTCAGTATAGTGGTTGTTGGGGTCCATCATTCGATTGGCCAGTAATTAGGATACACTCCACATATTCATGGCTGCACCTCCAAACTCATTAAGCTCAAACCTCTGAAACTTTGTCTCTTCAAATTTGGAACGGCTTGGGCCTATGTCGACCCCAGGTGCTTGCCATGCCCAGACCTCAGTGCAAGTGCAACCACTGCAACCACAGTGCCTAGCTTGAGGTCCTAGATGAGGACAAGATGAAGGCCATCGAGAAAGCTCAGGTGTGGGACAGAAATGGCAGCGATGGGCGAGGGCTGCTGTATCGGTCACCTGCAAGCGCCAGACAGTCTTGACCTTTGGAAATGGCAGCGATGATGTCGAGTGCCCCACGGGTCAGCATAGTGAAACGCAGGGAGGGCATGGGTTGACCATATTTGACCACAGTTGTGAGTCTCAGGCAAAATAGTATCAGAAGCCGTAGGCAATCTTTAAGCGCAAGATTTTGTGAGCATTTTGCAAAAACATGCGCTTTTACATGATCCCTGATGAGTTGCAACCGAAACCAATCATTGATCCATTGCCAGTCATCAATCTTAGCACGAAAACGTGCCAGTCATCAATCTCATTACAGGCCACTGCTGACCTTAAAGGTGAGACATGCTGTGCCAATCTGGGCCACTTGGCGCCACTTGGCAGGTACATGGAGGATCTGCCTTACCATGGAGCCCGGAGCCGAGCGCGGAGCCAGCCTGGAGCGGTGAGTCAAGCGTCTCCACTGAGGGCGATGGGTCAAAGGCGCAAGGGAGAAGCAGAAGGAGGTAGCGAACGGTAGAGCTGATGTAAAAAGATGTAAAAAGATGTAAAAAGCAATGGAAAAAACACCAAAGAAGAATTTGAAAATTTTATACACATCAGCATTTTTATATAAACAGAGAGAGAGAGAGAGAGGGAGAGAGAGAGAGCTCAGTAGCTCACAATTAACCAACAAAAGGCGCATATAAACAGCAAGAGGTAGCTCACAATTAACCCACAAATGCGCACATTTAAAGCGACCTCAAAGGTGTTTGGGGGTCTAAGCCATTGGTGAACTATGGATTTGGAGCGAAACATTCCAATGAGCATCACTCCCTCTCTGCTCAAAGCCTGGATAACACACACACACACACACTACCCTCCAAGATCTTCGAATCGGCTGATGTTTGCCCAACTGGATTTTGGAACGCCATTCAACTGATCCCAACTATTTTTTTCCTCCTCGCCATTTAAAACGGTGCGCTCATTCCCAAGCTGGTTGGGTGCCCCACAGGCCGACTTGCTGCTGGCGCGTGGGTGTTTCAGCCTGTACGCAGAGGAGGCCGGCTGCCGGCCATGCCCTAGATGGACTTGCTCAGCAGTAGTAGATGATGTATGTGTACACCATATCATGTGAAGAATTGTTTATTTTATATTTGTGACATAGTTAGTGAATCTTAGTCGGAGAACAGCTAATTTAATTAGGATAATTTTGGGAGATCCATTTTGGTAAGCTGCCACCCCACCAGTGAGCAGAAATCGCATGGCGCCAGGTGAAGAAAGCAGATTGGAAGGAGCTGGGCCTTGGTTGCTGTTTACACGCCTGCAAGTATGCGATGGGGGCCCTGACCCAAGACTGGTGTCACCCAGGTGCAACCAGGTGCTACCTGAAGAGCACCCCAATCAAGCACTTCAGAATGATAGCGGTCGATTTCATGGGATTTGATGGGTAAACCACAAGATATGTATAACAATATATAAGACTCCCATGCGTCTTAAGCGCTACTTTTCTGGGGGAGGGGTGACATCACTGAAGGACAACCCCACGACTCCGCCATGCCCGAAGAGAGAGAGAGAGAGAGAGCCCAACGACTGGATGCAGGATTTTGATGAGGAACTGCGAGTGGCTGCGCAACGTGGCGTTGGGGACTTGGCGTTGTTGCAATGTGCAGAAGACTTGGAGGCACAAGATTGGGTAAGTTGTGCAACAACTATCGTTGACCGAGTCGCATCACATGAACATCTGGTGTAGCAAAGATGTGCATTGCAACGTTGGTCATTTGACGTTGCTCATCATTGATCATGCTGTTTGTGGGTTGGCCACTTCAGCGTGCCATGCAGTTAAACATTGTTTTTCAATCCATTTGGGCGACCTTGCACCATTAGATGATGTGGCGAGACAATGCGAGACACAAAGATGCCAAGAATTCGGGGGGTGCGCTTGTGTGAGTTGCTGGAACTGTGTCAGTTGAAGGCCCAATAGCTTAGCAACGGGGTGGAGGGCAGCATGGACGATGGGGGCCCTGATCCCATGAGGGACTTCCGTGCGGATCGGGTTCCCATGCGCCATGGACATCGCAAGCGCTTGGACCTGCCCAAACGGGGCAAGGCGGCCATCAAGGCAGAAATCCAAGGCCGGCGACCCGGTGGGCCCAGCAGAACAAACGAAACTAAATCAAGTCAATCCGTCCAGCTGAACCTCCGGGATGGCGATGGAAAAACACATCAAATCAATCCACTCACTGAGAACAGATGACTTGAATCCAAGTTGGTTGTTAGCCAGCCTTCTTAATCCTCAGAACAACCATTAGTAAGCCTTCTTGACCATTCAGGATCCATCAGTGAGCCATGATGAATGAACATTAGTAACTTGATGTCACCCTTCTGAGCCATTATATATTGACATTTATTGACCATCATGAAGTACTATCAACCAACCATCATGAAGTATTATCAACATGTATCAACCATTATTGAACAACTATCGACTATCAACCATTATTAGCCATTCTTGACCATTAGTATAGCCCTCGTTGTCAATCATTGGGCTTGCTTAGCCATCCCAACTCCCCCAAGCTTCTTGGCTGTGCCAGGCCAGGGTACGGAGGTCTTGCGTGGCCGGAGCGCCTTCAAACATGGGCAACGGGGAGGTCGATGGCGTGGGTCACCGGAAGCTTGGTGGCCTTGGTGGTGGCCCTGGAGGCGGTTCCAAGTCATGGCTGGCAGGGCCCATTGCTGGAAGGATATCCAGAATCACGCTTGAAAGATGGCCATCAAGAATCCATTGCCAGTTTTGAGCCCAAAGCACATGGGTTTGCCGGGGTGGAGAACCAGGAAGTTTCGGGCTTCAATTGTTCTGAATGGTCTTCATTTTGTGTGATTTTGTTCGCTTCAATTTGAATTCCTGTTTGCCGCAAAATCTCAAAGAAGCTCAGCAGATGAGCAGCAACTTGGTAGCATCCTTTGTATCGATTTCGATTTTGTAAATCTGGATTGCCACAGCTGGCTGAGGACTGGCGAGGCAAGCATGGCAACATGTGGTTGCCAGCCAGGCGACGGCAGAAGCTTCGCAGAGAGACGCGGGAAGATGCGGCCGAGTATGACGACCCTACCGAACGTGTGTGGGAGATGAAGGACTTGGAGGATGAAGTCTTGGAGGACCGAACAGCTTGACAACATGTGGTGACTGCGACTTGTGCCAATTTCATCCTAAAAAAAGATCTGTTCAAATCTCTTCAAGTGCCCTAGTCCTGAGCTCTATGAAGCTTTACTCCAAAAAACCCGTAAATTGTGCCCCTGCCGGATCGGCATCCTCAGACCCCAGTAGATCCAAGATGATCTGCTCGTAGCTTCGCCGAGTCGGGACTGCAGGACGATGTGAAAGTGGAAGCAGAAGCTGGCGAGGCTTGGCGTTGGGAAGCCGTAGCATCTAAGAAGCCAAGGCGGAGCTTCCCACTGTGGCCCTTCCATGGGATAGCCACGATGGACGGCTTGTCCGCAACGGGCTCGCTTGAAGCCGGTTCTGGTTCAAGACCTTGCACCTGTGATGAACACATACAGTACCGAACCACGCTATGAACAACATCATCTTTGGATGCTCACGTAGACTCAGCGCAGCTGAGTGCTGGTTGGGCCTTGGGGATGTTGCATCACGCAACATGGGTGCCAGCTCACCGTGTCAGGCGGACTTCGATGAAGAGGGTAGCACATATAGCTTCCACGACGCAGCAAGTGAATCAGAGATGGACATGGAATCCTCTTGGCGTCTCTGTAGCATATGGGCATGTTTGGCACGTGGATTCCCCCAGAGGTTGAGAAAGCTGAACTGGCGGATGCTCACCAAAAGAGTAGCTACCTCCCTAGCTGCACCGGTTGTCGTTGCGCAAAACTAACTTTTGTTTGGAGGATCACAATATCGCCACTGACTCTTTTGACTCACGACCATTGCTTTTCAAATGGATAGGTATTATTCTGTATTATTTATGTCTATTTGATGATGTTGGTTTTCTGTGGGTGCCAATCAGGGGGGTTCTTGTCCCCCCGGCGGTGGAGCGTGAATCTCTTCTCTTACAGAACCCCCACGCTTTGACAACTAGGGGAGGCAGGCGTAAGATTTTTATGTCAGGCGAACCTCAAGGAGCATGTGCAAGCTGTGTCGCTCGCTAGTGGTAGCAAAAAGGGTGCATGTGTGTATTTGGTTTGGTTGAAACCCAGCTCAGCTTAGCATCCACGTAAGCCGTTTCCATCGGACCCAAATGTCACCACATGTACAACAGCGTCCGGTGCATCGTGGGCATAGGTAACAATTATATAGTGCATTGAAGACAAAAAGACAAGGGCCCGTTGTGCTGAATGCTCCAGCGACTTTGCATTTCCATGGCCACACTCATTTTATCGGTTTTTCATGTTTTTTTGCCCTTGCGTTCCCACCATGTAGGGGTGTACCAGTTCGTGTTGCCCATATTTTTTTCCGTGCCCAGCGAAGCCTGGTGACTGGGTGTGACCAGGTGGCTGTTTCACCCCGCGCTGCCCACAGGTCATTCGTTTCCTGTGACGGCTCATGCTCCACTGGCTCCAGTCCCTCCCCGCGGGATGCGAAAGGTTCGCTTCCAAAGGTCTCCAAGGTGCCATGTTGAAGCCAGTCTGAGCTGCATTGGACGGTGGATCGAGGTGCTCATGAACCATAGAAGAGCTGGTGACTTACCATCAAGGGGGGTTAGTAGTATAGTATAGTATAGATTCAAATAATCTAAAACTACAATGACCATCAACCCAAAGGCCCCAAGGGGGCTTTATTACTATGGATCCACCATTGCAATGGTTCCACTTAGCATTGGGCATTTCTGGGGGAAAACCTCGGTGCCAGGAGCCTACGAGGTGGGAATGGGCACTGGTTCGAGCAGAGCTGAGCGCCGCCATCTACGCCGTTTATTTGCAGCAACACCCAGCCGTTCAGCTGAAGGCGCTCAGGGCATCGTCCCACTTGGTTCCAATTGGATACAGCTGGGATACTGATCGCACCAACTCTCCAAGTCAGATCACTGCAGTTGCTGAAACCCTAGGGAGAAGCCTCCCAAAAAAAACGAAAAGGGTGAAAATGGTTCAAACATGAAGATGTGTTAGGAGCCATGCTCAAACACTAACCACTATTATGTAATTAACCCACCATGACTAACCAACCATGACTCTTCAGCCAGATCTCCCTCCCGTGTGTTGATGTCGGTCGCGTGGCTTCGTAGCCGACGCCCCATGGATTCCAAGCCCTTGAGGCAAAACGGTGCCGACGAATGCCACGGCCAAGGTCGCAATATGGTGACAGGCGCGGCCGGGAGGCCAATCCCAAGCGATCAGGCCCCACAAGGCCAGCAGTAGCTGGCGATTTTTATGCAATGGTGGGCATGCATGTGGGTAACCACTATTATGTAATTTACCCACCATGATTCACCATGTGAACCACCATTATTCAATTGACCTACCATGATTTGCCAACCATGATGAATATTATCTACTAATCATTAATCCTCAGTGGGTAACATATTTATTTTTGCGGGGGTATTTCGTCGTACCACAGGCTGATTCTTGCTTTTTCTTCTCTGGAACTCTTCTTGGAGGGAACGCGTCCTAGGCATGCTGTCAGTTGCATCAATCGAAAAACACGTCCAATCCGGTACATGACACATGGACGCGCACACAGGCACACATTTACCGACATACCATTTCGTTAAGCGCGGAGGCTATGGAATACAATTTTGATTCTGTCAGGGGCAGGAGCTATGCAGCATGCACCCGTTTCCCTGCCCACCTTCTTAGATAATGTCCTGCCAATCCCTACCTTCTTGCCCACGTTTCTTCTTCCCTCACTCGATGTCGCTTCTAAATGAGGTGTCAGAAAACAAGAGCATAGCGAAACCACCACCTGCCATTTGGAAGATGAGGGCATCATATGATGAAGAGGTTGACATGTCTCCGCAGTGAGTCCAAATGAATCAAACCCGTGGGTGGGCCATGCCGACTTACCAGGATGATTGAAGCAAAGCTGTTGAAGGAGTGCCAGACCACTGTCATCTGGAATGTGCAGGCCCAAACTTGTGCGGATAGGATGCCTGCAAGGCATGAGTACTGGGGTGGGGGTGATTCATTTTTCAAAAGGGATCGTGACGACTCATGTAAATAACCAATATCGAACATCCCTATCAATTTGTTTTAAAGATCCTCATCAACAACAATGAAATCTGACCTTCCATGTTCTTCGACCCCAGTTGCACTGAGGGTATTTCTGCGATGCTTTGCTTCACGATGGGTAAGTAGATTCGCCATCAATTCTTGTGGTGTTTGCTTCACTTCTCTTCAGCTACCTGTGAAGACACGTAACTACTGAGGCCGTAGCTATTTGACATGGTGACCAATCTGAGTGCTGATTTGCGTGCAGCTACCGGTCTGACATTTCGTAACAGGAAAAGGGCAAGAAAACTTCAAAGCAGAAGCCTTTTCAGAAGCTGGAACCCTTCGACCAATTCCGCAGAAACTTTTTGGAGGAGTGGGGTTTTAAAGGGTTGAGACAGGTGCTGCACGCGATGACTTTTCTGATTAGAGCCGCTGCAGGAGCATGGCCTACAGTTCTGCTCCATGTTGCGATCTGCTTTCGGTGGCCCCCTGTCCCTCAAGCCAACGAGCCTTTCTCAAGGTGAGGTTGGGCATGTTGGGCAGTGGGATGGGACATTTGGATACATTTGGGGATGTCCCATCCGGCATGCTGCTGATGGCATTTAAGAGTGGGCAGCCTAAAAACCAGCATGCCTGGAAGCCATGTCATGTTTCAAAAAATCATGCCTGTGGGCGATGGGACCTCTTCCGCTCCAAAGGAGTTCAGCAGCAATTCCTGAAAGCTACGACGGAGTTGGAAGGCAAACTGATCCCAACATACCATGGCACCCCGGAATGCAACCTGCCATCAATCTACGAGCGTGGGCTGCTGCTGCTCGGAGTAAGACATTGAACAGATGATTTCAGATTTGTTGCTTCGCTTTTTTTCCCAAAAAGTTTCGGAGCCACCCTGCAAAGCCTTCAGGGTTTGTTGCCATTTTCACATATTTTCATTTTCCCCGTTTGTTCAATGTTGGTTCCATTTTCCCACGCTGCAGCTGTGCAGGGTCCCTGACCCACGAAAGAACGGCGTTTGCGTGGCCAATGGTAGCGCCCATGGTTTGGGCGTCTACACTGCCAGGATGGAATCTCCACTTCTGTCGCTGACTTTCGCTCGCAACTGTCGTGGGTATAAGAAGCTGCTGGTTTGTGGAGTGCTGGATGATGCCCAGGGGAAAGTGGATCGCAATTTTTTGGGAAACTTGGAACTGAAGGCAGAATCTCAAGCAGTGAGGCCGGTTGGGATTGGCTTGAGAACCGAAGGCACCTTTTTTCTGAGGACATTTGTGGAGATCCAAAGGCCACCAAATTTGGCTGGGTAAACGGTTTGCCTTTGAAGATGCTGAGTCGTTTTGCAGTACATCGAATGGAAGAAGGACTTGGTTCACATCTGCCCCTTCCAATCACAAATTCAGTCCCCTCCAGGATGCTCAGCTATTGTTTCTGGATGGTTCTGGGCCATGGTATGAACTGGTCCAAAAGGTGACTTTGACAGGTCTATAATCACTGTCTGAGGAGCGGGCTGCCTCTTCATCTAAAAATCCACTCATTTGCCCAGTCCATGGCTTACTGATCCTTAGAATTCTCAGATGTCACCAGGCATGTTGGCGATGCAGTCGTCATTTTTGACAGCCGACGCGTGGCGCCACTCTTTCTGGCAGCATCTTGTTCACCTCGCAGCCAGCCTGGTGTGAAGGTGCAGCCGCTCGGGGAGTTCATGAAAGGGGGAGCATTGAGGGATTTGCACGCAAGAATAACAAAGTAGTTGTACATTGTAGAATAATGTCAGAGGAGTGCTGTAGAGGATTCTGTCTCTCAGTTATGACTGTCATGTTTTTTTAAAGCACCTTAACGGATTGCAGACGGACTCATTTGACTGTTGTACTTGCACATGGCAAGTGTGCCAAGAAGTGAAGTAGGACCGCATGGGTATATCACTAGTGCCTGCCATCGCTTTGAGTTTATGCAACCTATGCAGCCAGCCACGCAGCCGGCAAAGTGCTGAAGGTATCTGCAGGTTTGGCTTGCATATGCATATGTATCAAGATTTCTATATGGGGAAGGCATTCTATCACAATCTCTTATGCTTGTTTGCTCCAACCTATCCTTTTGTATTCTTTTATAGGATTCCCTATGGCCCAGGGATGTCCTGCCATCTAAGCCTTCCTTGGCGCAGGTCATTCGTCGAGCGCCTCGACATGTAGGGCCGCAGACCAGGCTACGCAAGGGCACGACGCGGTCGGGCGCAGGCAGAATCTCGGCGGGGAAGTGTTGTTGTTCAATTAGTGGGAAAAATTCAATCCTGATATGATGATCTTTCTTTTTATGAAGATATTTTTTCCGAAAGGCACTGTAGATCAGCACGGTGGAATTGATGGTACTGTAAGAGAATGCAAAGCAGAAATCAGAAACCGCTTGGATTTTCTATGATTTTCTTGGGACATGGGATTCCCATGCGACCCTGGTAGAACTGGGCTTGGATCTCCACCAGGTAGGCCCGCTCCGCACCGATGACTTTGGCACCTTGGTTGAGCCTTTGCACCGTCCTGAGGTCTACGAGAGCTTCAGCTCGTGGCGTTCCTGGCTCGCCGCGGTGCATGCAAGAGGCGGTGAGGTGCCACTGATTCGAGGTGATTCCCAGCTTTCCATGGGTTTCCATGGCTTTTCAGGGGTTTCCAGGGTCCAAAATTTGAAAGAAGCTTTGTTCCAACGGCACCCAGCAAGACAAGCCCAGTTGCACCATGTTGCACATGGTGATATATGGCCGCGCGCGTTGGCGCGTGCTGTGGTCTTCAAATCAACTTCAATTTTCAACCTGCTTCACCATTCCAATGATCCAATGTACAGTGTACAGCGGTGAAGAGGCTGAGCCTCGGACTGTTAAAAAGGTGCATTTGGCGACTGCATTGTCCGTGAAGACTGCCCAATAGTGGGATAAGATCCTCGAAATAGCCAAGCAATCTGATTAACAACAAGAAGAACAACAATAATGACTTCATTTATTTTGTATATGACAAGAGTCTATTGATATATAATAGCTTAATTGATAGGCGTAACCATCGATGGAGTCGCCCAGAATTTGCTGAACTGCCTGGCAGCTCTTCCAGCAGCCCGCAGCTGCAGGTTCCGATGCTCGTCTTGGTCTCAGGTGTGGCCCGGCTGGCATGGCCATCAGTTGGGAACCGCTGAGGTGGCCAACCCCGATGTGGTCCGACCTGATGGGAATGACAGCCCCATGCCCGGAAGGTGTCATACCCAGTGGGAAGATGCCATGGAATGCACTTTGAAACATGCAGAAATTGGCCGAAATCCGACAAAAATCCAAAGAAATCGGCATAAATCCAAAGAAATCATAAGAAATCATCCAATTGTGAGAACTTTGCCTACTGGTATCACGTTGGCGTCGCCATTGCACAGCTCCCGAGGCTGGCGCAGCGCTACGGGGAGCTGGGTGGGTTGCAGCCCCAGTGCTAGCAGCATGTTACGCCTTGGCACGCAGCCCAGCCGAGGCCTGCAGCCATCTTCGTGGGGAAGCCGCTGGGCGAAGCGCAGGTCGCCTGCAATATCGATATGGGTCAAAGTCAAACAAGCCACAAATGGGTAGATGAACATCCCAACAACCACTCAACGAAATAACTACCAATTGGATCCAATTGGTCATTTAGGTAGATGATCCCTTGTTCATTTAGGTAGATGATGCCATTGGTCATTTGGGGGGGGGCTAAGATAGCACCAAGGCCACATCCGGAGGTGTTTGCATTGGCACGGCAACGCCTGGAAGAGGCAGCGACTGGACCTGGGACGATGCTCGAAGCTGTTTGCACCGCGAAGAAAACTCCCCGAAAGGGTCGTTTTCCCACGATTATTTGAGAAATTTTTTATTTGACAATTCTTTATTTGAGATTTTTTTTTATTTGAGAAATTTTATTGCTGCAGAAGGGCTGTTTTCCGTCGAAAACCATGGTTGCTGTGGGCGCATCATTCTCCGGCGCAAATCGCATGCGTGCCTTCTTCCAAGTGTAATGGTGATGGTTTGGACCAGCTATTTGATCTACTTGTAAAATCTTGTAAATATCTGTGGCCAGATTCCACCGCCTCTTTGAGTCGGAAAGGTCTGATACATTCCAACAGTGCGCTTGGAGGCAGGTGTGCCCAGCTCTGCCCGCCTGTGCATGGTCGGCGACAGTGCCCAGCGCCAAGATGGGACAGCGGGTGATGAGCAATGCAGGTAGAAGGGTCGAAGCACCATGCCATTTGATGCCCTTTGCATATGTTTTCATGATGATTTCACGATGTTTTCATGATGTTTTCGATGTTTTCATGATGTATGCAAATGAAACCTGATGAAATCTGATGAAATCTGATGTAATCTAGAAAATTGGAAAAAATCACCTCGCGCCTGACATCAGAAAGCGCTGCGGTCTGGCCAAGGTGTGGCACGATGTGCGCGGGGCCCGCGCTGCAGGGCTGGACGTGGTCACCTCAGGGCCCTGCGTTCATCGTTGATGCTTCACCATGGTTCAACCATCATCGTGTGGTCACCCGAGCTGGTGAACATGGCAATGCTTGTCACCAATCATGGTGAGCATAGGAGGAGAATGACCCATGAAACTGAAGAGGTCAAAGTTTATGGAAAGCATCAGTTTGTGATTGCGTCAAGAAGTAATATGGTTCATCGTGGTTGATGTGATGGCTAATGGTTGAAAAAATGGTCAATGGAAATCACCATATTTGATGGAGAACCCGGAGCCCCCTGGGAAACCAGATGTACATGGTGGATTATCCATTCCTATGTTAGATCACGAGAAGGGAATAACCACCAATTTCTAGCTGATTTCTTAGGGTCTCCCTACAACAAATGGTGATAATATGTGATAATCCGTGAACGGACAATGACTCTGATGCCCGATGATGTTCACAAGTTTTATATGAGCCCTGGTTCGACGTTTAAGCAGAGAGGGTCTCTCCATTTCAAGGCTCCCGATGCACCACATCGGGACTTTTTTGGGGTGGGCTTAGTTCCAAAACCCTCTCTGAGGTGTTGCTTTTGTGCAGCGGTGTGCACAGTCAGGACCTTCGGCATGTGTTGCTGTCGTTCGCCGCGGGGGAGCGTCTCCCGAGCTCGAACCCATTGCGCAGGGCCGAAGAAATGTCCATCGCCGACTGTCCACCCTCCCTTGCAAAGGAGTCCCCCTACCCTTGCTCCAGCGTAGAAGAACAATGGGCACCTGGACGTTGAATTTGCCTTCCAGGGACAGGCTTCAAACCCGGCTACCCACAGAAAAATCATTCGAAACCCACAGAAATTCATAGAACCCCTAGGAAAGCCATAGAACCCCTGAGGAATCCCATGGTTCGGAAGCTCCCGCAGAACCAGAGCCAGGCACTGGGCATAGATCAAGCGCCGGCATTGCCCAAACGGCCTTCCTCACCCAGTGGCGCGGCACAGCAGGATGGGAATGGTTGGATGTGGCGAGTTGGGTCAATAGGAACCACCAATGATAACCAACAAAAATGAATAGCACAAAGAGTGGGAATAATGGCCACCACAACAAGCGTGAAATGCCAACTGGGTTTGTTTATAAATCGTAATTACCTATAATGAGAAACAGTGGCAGGGGTATGGCTCACAGAATAGCGCTGAGATTTGGTGAAGTACCCACAGTTTTTTTGCATGTCGGGGCTGGTATTTTTGTTGACCTGGTTTTGCATGAGGCTTTTGAACGAAACACTGCAAATTGCACTGACTTTGCACTGCCGCATTTGGTTTGCCGATGCTTAGGACATGCCAGACAAAAATAGGCAAACAGCGGTGGTTTTTCTCATGAATTGCAATAAGCACTGCACATACTGCGGCTTTTGGAAGGAGGTGCGCCATAATGATTGACAAACAATGACAATCGTAGTTTTTTTGAGCTTGTGATGATTTGAAAGCTACGGGCATTTGCAGTGGAGCAGGCAAAAGCAATAGGTGTGAGCATCGAGGTGAATCCTGTTCTCCTTTTTTCAGGAGGAGTCAAGCTCGCCGTTGATTCATATTCAACCGTATCGTTCTGAGACCATGAAATCCATCAGTTAGTGACAGTTTAGAAACTTTCACTTCTGGTCACCTGCTCCAAAATGGTCACCTGATCCAAAATGAGGCAGAAGGCTGGTAGAGGCTGACTTTGGCCTCCTTTCTCCTTCAGGTAGACCAAGGCATAGACACAAATATGGCTAGATGGATCAAGAGATCACTAGGTGGGTAGGAAGCTGCCTCAGTCATGCTGCCGGGTGGTGTGGGTGACGACACCACGTGTGTGTCCACAACCACTAGTAAAAAAGACTGATTTTAGGCCACACGTGGTTGCGTGTAGGTGAATTGGCTGGTTGATGGTCAGCAACGGTCAGCAAAAATACAGACAACCTGTCAATATTTCAGCATAGACCCCATTTTTAGCCGCAGATCGTTACGAAGACTACTTTCGCCATGGCATGTTCACCAAGGGGTGCACGGCACCGGGTACTCACGGCCAAATGATCCCCGCGTGCCTCGAGGTTTAAAGGGCTTCCTGGGCGCGCTGCCCACGGAGGACAGGCAGCTGATCACCCCAGGGGATTTGGACGACGACGTACCTCCAAGGGGCAGATTTCCCTTACGAAAGTCAGCATTTGGGGGTGGATCATGGTGGATCTATGGAGTCCGTTTAAGGGTGGGCCGGTATTGCTCATTGATGCTGCAAAGGAAGTGCTTGGAAACGGCAGTTGCAGGGGCTCAAGACAATGGATTCCTCAAGTGGAGCAGCCTCGATGCACCTGATAGGGCCATACAAACAAATGTGACGTCCGATGGGGAAACAATAAAACAGAAACGTGCTTGGCTCCAAAGACCTTCATTGAGAAAGTGTTCTTTCAAACGCTCCGTTACCAACTTTGCAGCACTTGTACTTAACCATTGCGCCCAGCCTAGCGATACCTGCTTCGCCATGGATGCCCTCCACTGCGCCACTTTTCTCTGCACCTATCCTCTTAACTGCATTGCAGCATCCTTGTCCATCACAGCTGTGGCGTTGGCACGTGGAGGGATTTACCTCCGAAGTGCCCTTGCAGCGTACATGTTCTGGATACTTCTGGATCCCAGTCCGACCAAAGGAGGCTATGAGCCACTTGACGTATGGCTGCGCTTTTTTGATTTGACTCCTATTCCTCTCACCACCGATTTGCTTGCGGTGAGAGGCTCCTTGATTGTTATGAGGTCTCAAGCACATCAGCACAGATATTGGTATGGTTCAGAACCCCAGAGTGGTCAGTACGATCTGTGGTCCTTCTGTCCTTAGTGCTTTGTTGTGTTTTTAACTCATAGGCTGCTCATATATATCAAGAGGCCATGCCAGTGACTCCGAGGTCACTCTGGAAGATGGGCATCACCAACATGCTGCGACGTTCCTGGTTCTGGCGTTCTGCAGCGCAGTACTTTCCAGTGACACGACGGCGAGGGGGACGGGGGATGTGCCATAGACGAGGGCCACAGGATCGTTGCCCAGTGCCGGCTGCCGAGGTCACCCTGAAGGCCACCGCACCGTTGCCAGCTGACAAGGGGCCGTATATCTTCGTGTGTCACCCGCATGGCCACTTGGATCAATGGGAGTGCATGGGGATTCTTCACTTCATGGCTGAGTTGGTGTGGACTCTCGCACCTGAACTCGAGGTTCATGGACCCAGATCTTGGGCTCTAGGGCCGATCTGGAAGGCATTTAGAATCATGGGGCCTTTCATCATGTTACCGCGCCATGGCATGACCAGGGCACTTGCTCCAGACCGACCACCTTCCTGGTCCTGCCATGGGCCGAGGTATCATTGGAGTATCTCCCATGACCAGTTTCGGCACAGATGCCAGCGGCTTCCCGGCGGCATCCCACCTCCTTGCTCGTGGTTAATCATAGGGATGAATAGATGCCCCTCATTGATGGTGAATGACATGTTTATTTATTGTTGTGTCATAATTCACTTGAACCAGTAATCGCAGTAATAGTCGTATTTCTCTGAACTTGGAGGGCTTTTAGCAACCGTTGGCCCCAAGCCAGCCATATCCTCACCCCTTGCCATGCTTCACCGCAACCTGTGGGGTTCACTGGCAGCCGCAGCAGGCTTCGGTCGGACCTTTCCTGGGGTCAATGTCCACCTGCTGGGGCACAATGCCATTTTTCGCATCCCCTTCTTCCGAGTGTCTCGGCTCAGTCATCACTCCGGCCAGGACAAACAAGGAAACAAGTCTGGCAGCCTACCAAATCACACAAGAATCGACAAGAATGATTCAAGTGGAGTGGTTTGGTGGTTGTAGCAGCTATGAGCTCGTCAAACGTTTACATTATATAATATTCTATATACTTCTGGGTGCTCTGTCATCATTTCAAGGGGTGAACAGTGATCTGGGACGAGTCCTCTACATCATGGCTCTTCAAGACAACTTTCAAACGCATGGACAAAGCATTTGTCATCCATCGCGTACCTCCAACTATACCCGTTTAGGTAAAAACCACATCCATAAGCACACCTACCAAAAAAGATGTTCAGGTGAACATCCATCAGCGCGGCTGTTCATGGCAGTTTGTAGGTCCCATGAGAATGATCATGGCCCTCCGAATCTTTTCACCCATGTGACATTCCCAGGAATGGTGCCTGATGCATGGGCATGGTTCTGCTGGACGCGAGACATGCCTCTACTTGCTCCGCAGAGGGGATTCGATTGCTTTAGCACCTGGAGGCCGATCCCATGTTGAGTACTGCACTCATCTCTGGCAGAGGGGTTTTGACAGAGAATTTGTTTCAGTGAGGGTCCAGCGCCCAGGCTTCGCAGATGTTCGCAGGCTAGTTGGGTATCGATGACCATAGATGGTGCGTCATGGTGGATGCGTAGGAGTCACGATCCTCACGCCAACCAACTTGTGAAGGCATCACTGGGGGGTGCCAGGTGCGAAGGAGAGTCTCGAGTGCGAGCCTGGCACCATGCGATTGGTGCTGCAAAACCGCAAAGGATTTGCTCGCTTAGCCTTGCGCATCTCCACCGCACCCCTGGGATCCAGTAGGGGCGCTTCCCCAAGGTTGAAAATGTTGGGAAAGTTGCTAACACAGCAGTGTAAATCAGTTGAACTGCATAAACCAATTGTATCCAATTGCTAGCACTGACTGACCTTCATCCAATTGCTAGCACTGACTGACCTTCCAAATGTCATGTCTCATTTTCATGTTTCGGAAGGTCATGACATTTCCGCCTGCCACGTGCAAGGCACAGGTGCCTCCTTGGTGCCGGTGCTGGGTTTTGGCGAGCGTCTTGGCTGCGGATGCTTGTGGCGCCGCAAATGACCTGCTCACATTTGGCTATGGGTCAATATTAACCAACCAACTAATGGGGGTTAATAACCAACAAACCATAAGGAAAACAATGGTTTTGACCCACAGCCATTTGATTTTCTCTGCCTGTCTTAGGAATGACTTGTACTCTACAGTGCAGTTCGAGAAGCACACCTTGGGCAGAACGATTCAGGAGAGATTGCAGCGCCGTGCCTCGTCAAGAAGCTAGTGTTGCAATGCCGCGGAGAGATTGCCCGGACTTAGAAACGAGAACACACGGAACGTTGTTTCATGCTGTTCCCTCCTTGCCCTCACAAGCCATAGGCCAAAGATGTTGAACCTTGCCGCTGCTGTTTGTTAGCTTAAGCTATTGCCATGGGAGTTTCATTCATCAGGGCCTCTTAGGCCGCCATGCGTCTTAACAGCCTCCTTGGCTTGGGGGGGAAGGCTGCCCAGGAGCCAGCCAGCAAGAGACAGAAGCGCTCCGATGTGCTGCAGTCCTTGGGCCTAGGATCGTCAAAGGTTGCGGCGGAGCCCAAGCCTCGTAGACTCGCTGTGCCAGGACTCAGCACCCTACTGGGCACGGAAGCCAAGCCCACGGAAGCAAAGCCGGCGCCCGTGGAAGCGGGGCCCGCGCCGGGGGCAGCGGGGGCCGCGCCGGC
>VSDK01016768.1:124333-135783 GCA_009767595.1 Symbiodinium kawagutii
CAAGGGGAGGCGGACCCGCCAGCAGAGGCTGCGGCAAACGGCTCCAACGGAGACAAGGTGCAGAAGGCACAGGCGCAGGCATGGCGCAACGCCTTTGCACAAGCGCAAGACCAGTGGTCTGTCTCGGACAACCAGGAGCGATGCTTCTACCACGATACAGAGAGGGACCTGTTTTTTGAATGGGATCAGGGTGAAGGGCTGCTGTTCCAATACTTCTCACAGGGGCAGGATGAGAAGGGAAGCGTTGAACGAGCGCCCATTTGGTCTGCAGCGTGCCCTGAAACCCATGCAGAAGTTTGGCAGGTCCTGCCCATGCCTCCAACGGACCCTGGTGCAGAGCTGGGATCGGAGGAAGCTGCGCCGGAAACAGCAGAGAACGTCCAAAGTCCTCCAAGTTCAGATATCAAAAAGGACGCTGAGACGTCTGAGACGTTTGAGATGCCACCGCCACCCAAGAAGAAGAAACTACCACCAGTGCCCATCATGGCGCGAAGCACGCCAGAGGATGAGGATGAAGATGGAGATGGTGATCTCAAATTACCCGAATCCAAGAGTCTTCCGGGTGTTGTGATGGGCTGTGAGGGGCCTCCCCCAGCATGCAGTTCATCCAGCTCATCTAGTTCCACGGTTGGTGTGTCCCATCCAGAGGAGCCCGAAGACGATGAAGATCCAGGTGGTCGATCACTGGTGCTGGAGGAGGGGGAGGAGGTGGACGATTTGGCAGCCGAAGATTGTGCCTTGCCAGAAGCGCCAGCACCTGTGGATTTTCAGGCCACGGATTTGGACCTAGATATGTTTGGATGACTTTCCAACTGGCCGCGTTGGCAGATGTGAAACGTCTCACCACCTAGCAGCACGCCAAAGCTGTCAGGCCTCCAGTGAAAAGCAGCGCCCAGCTGAGCAACTGGGAAGTGGTATGCCGGGCTTTCACTGGATGATTTGGGTAGCATGTTTTGAAGGCTTGCCTGTTGACCCTATGGAAACTTATTGACACAACATGAACAAAAGCATAGTAGAGGCCCAGAGAGTGATAGAACGTCGGGGCCGTCTGCCCTGACATATCAGCTGCTATGCGCCGAAGCTGTTTGTCATTGTAACTGATTGTTTCTCTGGCTGCAGCCACGAACGTAAAAGACAGGCAAAGATGTTTCAACTTGTCAAGGCAATGCAAAAGCAGTGTAGGCTGATGTGGGTTTATGCGGATTCAACTTCGCCAAACATGGCCCAAACCATGTGATCTATTTGGGGGTCGTAAGTGCCCCTTGGCTGCCTGGTTCATCATGGTTCACCCATAGATTTGCCAACTGCTGCTTTCTAATCGCCGCGTCGAGCTTGGGCTGATCAAAACTTTTAGCTTGACCGCGATCCTCCATTGGATGCATCTTCGATATTGAAAATATCACATCTATATTTCTCCCTCTATGTATACCCATCCATATATATAAGTAAATAAATCAACAGATATATCAATCTATCGATATCTAGCTATCTTGAGGAAAAAAGCTATCTTGATCTGCCTTTCCATCCATCTTTCTCCTTTATATCTTTAAAACATCTCGCCATCTAACCATCCAACCGTACATCTACCTACCTGTGTATCTGTCTATCTACAGTATTGATCGATCTATCTATGCCTACATCTGCCTATCCCATCCAATCCCTCTGTCTGTATTTTTTAATCTATCACTAGCATTACACATGTTCACTACTTCAGCATGTTGAAATACATCTAAGCTCTCGGAAGATCCCATATCTGTAGCCTACATCCCCAACTTTTCAGCAAAGAACCTGTAGAAGGCTTTTCATGCTACATGTTTATTTTTCACCCTTACAATCACCTTTTTTTTTTTTTTGTTATCCTTTCCATGTTATCCAGGAGCCAAAAAAATCAAAAAACCACATGAATCCATGGCTAACATGGAAGGCCTGACCGGTCCAAGGCCTTGGTTTCGCCCTGCCGGTGTTCTGTGGTTTGTCGTGGCTTCCTCTGGTGCCGCGGCGACGTCCCGTGACCACCCTGGTGGGAGCAGCTCTCAGCCCTTCGTGTGCTCCGCTGGAGGATCCCAGCGACGAGCTGCTCGCACCAACGGGTCACCGGGGGGTCCCGCGGGGGAGAAGCGTTCGGGGGCAGACCTTGAAGGCCGTAAAGGGGGCCAGATCCATAGCAGGTTTCTTTGATGTTCATGATTTCATATGATTTCCTACAAGTATCACTGGACTGGTTGATGGGAAATCTAGGTCACCTGGTTTTTGATCCATGGTTTGAAGGGCTTTCCGGCTAATGCTCCCACCGACTATTTCTGGGAGAGTCGGAGTTTTGGATTGGGGCGTCAGCTTGGTGGGATTCACTGCCGTGATCACGCATGTTTGTGCGCTGGGGTGGCACGATGGCACTTGGAAGTGTTGGCTGCTGCTCAGTCACCAGGTGTTCTGGCCGTTGGAAAAAACAACTAATTAATTAGTGAGCGAAGCATGCCACACTTGTTGCAAGTGAGCACGCTCCTGAACTGGGAAGGCAATCTACTAACACACCGAGTATTTCACAACTGTTTTGTTTCCCCAGTTCATACTTCAACGATGTGTGCAAGTCCAGCAGCCTCACGGCTAAGGCAGGTGGATGCATTCCACAAGCTGTATTGCGATGCTTTAAGAGAACTCTTTGATAAGCACAAGGCCTCCTATGGCATGGCTAAAGCCTCCTTGGACTTGGTATAGCGATCGCGGATGATCGCCACTGAGATGTAGGGAGCTGTGCGGGACGCTGGGAACAAAGAGATCCCGGCGATGTGATGAGTCGCGGGCGTGTCATGGTTTGCAAAGTTCGGGAGCCCCAGACTCCTCTTGATGCATGGAATGACCTTACTCGCAAGCCAACGGTAAGGGATCCTTTAAGCCTTTGTTGGAGTTTGGGGGGGCCAGACTTTGTGGAAGCAGAAACGCCTGCAGACCGAGCTTTTACAGAGCCGCTGTCGTCATGTAGCCGTGTTGTCCTAGCGCTGCTGCCAGGGCAGCAGGATGGACCGCGCGAGCCATCGAAAGAGAGCTGCATTGCGTGGATCGACCTGGTGTATGATGGGCGGATCAGATATGACACCGACAAATAAACTAGTCGCTGGTTTTAGACATCAATTGATTTCCCCAATGACACTGGGACGGTTGACTGGCGCATGTTTTTCATCGGGGCAGTTCAACCAACCAGTCCTGGAGTCGAGGGGATTGCTCACCTTTGGCGACCATTGGTCTTGGCCCTTGATGGCGGAACCGTGGGAGGCGGCTCCCCGAAAAGATTTGGGGCATCATTGTGTGGAAGGGTGAATCGCTGGTGGAGATGGGTGTTCCCCCAAATGAATAAACCCTGCAAATCATCCCATCTTAAACAGTTCTAGTGATAAACGGGCACCGTTTTTGGAGTCCCCTATCCTGAGAAACCCCCAGTTGCACGGACTTCACTGAAGTTTTGGGCCTAAGATACAAGTGGCCAACACGAGTGGCCGACAGGAGATGCCCAGCTACATGTCCGCTGCGCTCACTTGGGGAGCTTCCAGCGCTGAGATCGTCGGAGCCTCAGGCACCGAAAGCAGAGGTCGTCTCCAAGGATGAGTCCCCGTTCAGGTTCTGTGTGGCCTGGCCTGTATGGCAGGGGGGGCCGGGGTGGGCGCTTGATACATGCTGATAGATGGTGATAGATGATAATTATGATAAATGTTATGCATGTTGATATAGTCAGTGGCAGGGAAGCTCGGTGTGGGCGCTTGATACATGCTGATAGATGGTGATAGATGATAATTATGATAAATGTTATGCATGTTGATATAGTCAGAAGGTATTTGTACGCCAGGTGTGCGCAACTAGACACATGATCAGTCATGCACAATGTGCACATGTATGTGTACATATGAGTCTTGTGCGTGCAGATGCATTCGTGCAAATGGAACTGCGTGTTTCATGCGTATTGTTTACTTGACATGACCCATGAAGATCACTGCAAGTGCCCTCTAAATCCTGGATAAGGGTTTTCCTTCTAGATATTGGAAATGTGACAAGTTGTTTGTTTGGGGTCAGGGTGGCCATGCCTGCCCATGCCCAGCCAAATCACGCCTTTTGTTTTCTAAACCGGGTTGGGTTAGGGGAAAAATAGTGCTTACACAGGATCGCATCAATATACCCGAGCCTGTGTGAACTTTGGATACCTTGCAGTACCTAACAGTTATCCCCTACAGTCAACCAGCTTATGAATCACTGGCGGCCGTGATTAACCTAAAACCCAACCATCATTAGTTAAGCATGGCCATTAGCGATCGGTCATCCAGCAAGAGAAGACCAGTGCAACCTGCCATTACGGAACCAGCCAGCTCCAAGCACAAACGGCTAGGATATTGCGCAGCAGCTCGAAAGCTTTCCCAAGCCGGATGACAAGGTGGCTTGGGTCCTTTGGATGCCATATGACCTACATACTTCGGCCAGAAGCAGGGACACTACAAGACTGACTGCTCAGTAGCTGCAAGCTCCTTACCATGTTACCGTGCTTCTGACCCCACGCGATCTGCAACTCTTGGAATGACCCGTCGGGGCGACACTGCCATGTCCATTGCTTGGCCTTTCATTCCCGGTGCTATGCTCACCTCAGATTCGTTCAAAGCTAACAACTTCAGGACATAAGAAAGAGCAAAGTGAGACATGGGCAAATACGGCATTTTGTTTTTCTAGGACGGCCAGTGTTCGGAGACTGTTCAAAGCAATGCCGACCGGACGAGATCTACAACAGACACGCAATGACCCGTGATTTGCATGTAGAGTCATGTAGATGGAAGTTTGGTTTAAGCGCTTTCATTCAGCTAATGAGTTTCCAATGTTTCCATCAGCTTCTCTTAGCTTCCCTCAGCTTCCTGGATATTGCGGCGCCATGCTTTCCAGAGCTCGTAGCTCCCTTGGCCGCGTGGCCCTTTCAAGGCTTCTACCTGCATGTCGCAGTGCTGCTCCAAGCCCTAGGGAACTGGAAGAAATGCAGAAACCTGCCACAGGACTGTGGAACGACTTGATGAAGTTGTCCTACAAATGGCTGGGCTCCAGCTATTTCAGTCAGAAGGCGGATATTTGCAACTGCGGCGGTGATTTTGGCGTCAAGTTGCCACGGCCTGAACTCCTAAAGCGTGCGGGGATTGAAGTGAACACCACAGAGTATCGAATGATGCTGTATGGTGGCGCTCTCTATTATCATCTGGCCACCAACATCACCGAAAGGTTCAAGGATTCGCAGTTGGATCTGATCCGTGGCAAGGATGTGTTGGAGGTGGCCTGTATGCGCGGAGGAGGGGCCAGATATCTCATGGAGGTTTGTGAGCCCCGGAGGCTGTTGGCGGTGGACCACCTGCCAGAACACATCGACAGCTGCAAAGCTAACTTTGGAGAGTGGCCCAACTTGGAGTACGAAGTGATGGATGCACACCACCTGGCCGCAGAGTTGCCAGCTGAAACTTGATTTGAAAAGTCCCCCAAACTTTATTTTCACCCAAAGTGAACATAGCGGAACACAGCTCCGAAGGAAGGCTTTTTCGAGTCCTCCTGACATCCCCCAATATGATGGCCTCATATGATATCACTTGACTGTGTTTCTTCTGTTGGGGCGTTTGGCATTTCTTGGTTTATTTCGCGAAGCTCTGTCGGATTCTTGATGTTTCTCAAGCTCCAACAGCCAACGAGAGACTCAAAAAGCTGTGCTCATTAGCATTTTGGGCATAATCAGTTGGAGTCTGCCAGTTGCATCCAGTTGTGAATACTACTGTGCTCGGTGCTATAGCATCATTCAACTGCTTCAAATGACCTCCTTCTAGACCAATTATTCCGTAGCAGAATGATCTTTGGAGAGTTGCAGAGGTCGCCCAATCATGTCCTCGTTGATTCCTTTGCATCGAAGCTGCAGGATTCCTTCGACTTCGTCCTTTGCATCGAAGCTGCAGCTTCCTTTGAGAACCCGCGACTCTTCATTGAGGGAGCGGCACATGTCCTGCGTAAAGGCGGTCGCGTGGTGCTGGCAGATGCCTTTGACAGGAAAGCCAGCATCCGAATCCTGGACGTGCTGGAGGACAATGGTGCCTTGGAGGACAATCTTGCCATGCCATTCTGGTTTCAGGATGTAAGGCTAGGTGTTTCCACTTGGTAGGGTTATATAGTCATATGTCTTGGAGTTTTCAATGGCAAGAGTGGGATTGTGCCCGAAATGTCAAAGGTTTTGTTAAGCAAAAGAATGCAAAACAAAATATATTCTTGCGATGGTTGATCTGTTTGTCGCCCCTGTCAGTTTGAAAGCAGACGCCACAATCGAGGTTTCGATGTTGAGCTGAGTATGGACATCAGTCGCCATATCCACGCAGTTGGAGTGTGCAGTGTGCCCAAGGGCATGTCATACTTGCACATCGTGGCGAAGAAGGAGTAGAGTTTAGAGCAGAGTTGGCAGACTTCCTTGCAATGGCGAGGAATGAAACACCTGTCAATTGTGGAGCTTGATAAACGGACTGCTGCAATCTGGGTGTTTTGGGAGATTGGGGATGCAACTCGAAGCATTCGACTGGGCGGCACTATCTTGGAGTCTTGGTAGATTATATTCTTGATAGCAACTATTTGGACTTCCATTGGTTTGAGTCATTAATGAGATATGCTTACTACGTCTTGCAACCACCACTAGCAGCTACAATCACAGAGCTCTCGTTGTGAAAAACCTGCGCCCACCGCGGGACAATCCCAGGTGAGAGCTCTTCAAACCACGTGGCTTGGAGGCGGAGTGTCCCCACCCATGTCCACCCATTGAGGCCATTGCTGGCAGGGAGTACTGTAGATCATCTCAGGGGTGGGATCTGCGATGCCCAAGGCAAGCCCGTGTGGTTTAGGGCCACTTGGACAGCTTATATTTGCCAGGGAACCCTGGCTGATTTCTTAATATCTCTTGTGTGTACCCAGTGCAGCATGTACAATCATACACGTACACATGCACTTCTATCAGCATTATGTCTGTATACTGATTTTTTTTATTGATATTTGTAGTACTGTAGCCTTGCATAGCCGAAGATTTGTGCACAGAAAGTTGTAGCTGATCTGGTTGGCGGTTTGGAGTGTTGGAAAGGTGAGAGCCACCAACAGATGAAGCTAAATATTGCTCAGACTCATCTAATAAGCGTATAGTTAGTAGCCAACATAAACTTTTCATGTATAGCCATCAATAGCTATTCATAGTTATTTGCTTATAGTCACTGCAAACATAGTATCAATGATAGCTATCAATAATAACTATCAATAATAACACTGTCAGTTAAGAGCCATCATTAACCAATGTATAGTCAAAGTTTGAAACTATTGATTGTATATTTTTTCATGGTATTTTGAAAATATTCATTTGATCATAAACAGAGTCATCATTCTTTCCTGTATCAAAAATAGTAATGTTGGTTTCTGATTAGTGTAACCCCCCTAAAGTAATGAAAATAGGTGAAACCAACAGGTAGATACAAGTCTCAGAAACCAACATTACTCGCTTCTATTGCTGGTTCCCCCTCATTAACCATTGTTTTCCCTATAGTTTTGTTGGTTATTAATCTCCATTATTGATTGTTAATATTGATTAGTCAATCATTAGCGTTGGTTATTAATATCCATTATTAATATCTAATTGATTGTTGGTTATTAATATCCATTATAGAAAGTTAGCGCGTCATCATTCGTCCCAATCCTTGGGAGTTGTTCTGCCACCCGCCGGTGTTCTGCTGCGCAGGTGGCAACGCAGCCAACACCGCGGCAGCCTTGGCTCGTCTGGGGCGAAGCACGCGGCTGCTATCGAAGGCGCCGCCTGGCCGAATCCCGGGGGGGACTTCCAATGGCAAGAAACTGGTGGTTTTGATGGTTATGTAGTGCTTATACCACGCGTATATCATGGTTATAGAATGCGTTAATGGTTTTTATAGTGGTTAATAGCCGTTGTTGATGGGGGGGGCAAGTTGGGAAGAAAACGATCATGGCTGATAGTGGTTGAACATAGGCTAATGATAGAGTAATAGTGGGGTAATAACAGGGTACAATGACCAACAAGGTCAACAATAGGGTATGATACAACAAAAATGGTCAAACAGCTAATGGCTAATAGTTGATCTGATCCACTTGTTCAAGTCATTTCAATTTAATTGACCAGTTTATGGAAGGCTCGGACGAGTCGGCAACCAAAGGAAACTATTTCGTGGTAGACTAATTTTAATACACTACCATCAAAGTGCCTTTAATACCTGTTTAACAATGATCCAAAGGTGTGTATCTTATGGCAATTGCTGGTACGAAGCCGCGCGTCGAATCAATTCCAAAAATAGATATGTTATGGTAACTGCTGGTGCTATACGTGTTGAATCGATTTGAACTATCAGTAGACATAATAGTGGGTATGTTATGGTCATTGCTGGGTGATTAAATTAATGCGTCCAATGATAGATATTATGATGCGTATTTGTATGAATGATTCTTGGTGGCAAACTGTTCTTTCCCAAATGCTTGGTTTGGACGCGCATCCTTCCACACCAAGGATCTCCAGAATTTTGCTGGACATACTAGGGGTGACACTACAGTTCTGGAGAAGATGGGAATATTACTGACCCAGTCATCCTAGCTTGATCCCACAGATGCAGGGCAACACCGCTCCCAACCCCCCATTTTCTTGAAGTTTTGGTGACACACCACACAGCTCCCATTGTGGTATTCCGAGCGTGTAACATGGCACAAAGTGATGGAAAAATCTGGAGTTCTCACCCCTTTTTAGACACACATCAGACTCATACACTCCCAGCAGAAAAAGGGGTTGGCTGGTCTAACAAGCCGCCAGTGCCTTCGAACCACAGGTGGGAGGAGATGTGCTTGGAAACTCTATTCTGGAGGGCGTTGAGCTTACTTGGGACAGGAAGCGGGGATGTCCAATACTCGTACCTCTCACTGGTTGACACTGCTAGGGCTTGTACTGAAGTCAGTCGGGGGATCGATCGTCGTCATCATTGTCATCATCATCAAGTGTCGTGATGGCTTGCCCATGACTCCGCGCTGAGAATGTATCAAATCCCAAGCGGCTTGCGAGGTCTAGCTGCTGAGGGGGTGCTCACCGACATGGTGCAGTCCAAGGGGCAGCCATCGCCTGAGGATGGGTCATTCGTGTTGCTGCAAACCTTGGGAGGCCCGGGGAAGATCTCTGGAGCGGACGGGGCTCAACTTTGCAACAGCCTGTGGAATCCAATCGTGGGTCACAGGACACCATGGTGCTGTCCCACACCCCTTCTGGCGTCCGCATATTTTTTCGGGGCGTTCATTGATTCATTGCCGACGATTTTGCGGCTGAGGTCGTCATTCAGCACTGTCTTGGTGGATGCTGCCGAGGGAACCAGGCCGGCGCTGGGGACACTGGTGTTTCATGGCCCTATGGCGACAAGCTGCCCATTTCGCCGGATCCCGAAAATTTGACCTAAACACAACCAGGGATAAGCATATTTGGTGTAATGTCCTGAAGATACAGTATGAACCTTAATTCTAGCACTAATCTGGGCAATGTAATTCGTTGTGATAGAAGATAGATGACCAAGTTTTTCTGGGGCAGTGAGCATCATAGAACTTGGAACTACTCATGACCTCTTTCCTGGACGCACCACGATCAGTAGGAATCCCTTTTTGAATGGTGAGCATCATTGAAGTCCAAGTCATAAGAACCTCATGACTTTGAAGTGAGGCTTAACATGTGAAAAAACACCAGCCGTTGAAGTCTAAGCCTACAACGACCAGCCGTGTAGCACGCTACATGGCAGGCTACACGGCTGGCGCCGCCAGGACCTGTGTGAATTCTCCTGCAGCTGAGATGTCGGCCACCGAGATGCAGCAGCCTCAGTTCGCAGTTGGAATTCCCCCGTGATAGCTACTGAGTAGGGAGATGGCGATGGGTCAAGCAGTGAACCAACCAACAGCGATGGTTCACCAGCTGGTTAATGGTTAAGAGACAACAACTAGCAAGTATAGAGGGTATACCAGCTATATGGCGAGCTGGGTCAAGCAGTTAAACAGCCAACAACAATGGTTAACTAGCCGGTTAATGGTAAATAGTAGGGGATGATAACTAGCAATTATAGGGGATATATACCAACTATATGGCTATGGGCCAATATTAACCAACCAATAGTGGGAGATAATAACCACGTATACGAGGGAAAACAATGTTTTTTTATCGATGGGGAACCGTGTTCGAAATTACCAATTGGGTAGAAAGTGTATCCCTGGTGAAATGATTTTCTAGTATATTTTTGTAGTGGTTTATTCCTGACATGATACTGAAATGAGTACTCTTGGATGATTTGGGGGGGTCCCCTACTTTGAGAAACCACCATGCGATTGATGAGGGAAAATACTAATGGCTCATAATGATTCGCACCAATGTTGATACAGTAGTGATTAATAGTATAGTGAGATTAGCAAGATCATGATGAACCATCGTTAGTACTAGTGTACTAGTACAGACTAGATCTGAGTAGTATAGTGGGGTGGTTCATCCTCTTTCTATCTCTCCCCAATTGTCAAGCACCCCCTGGGCTTTGAACGGATCAACGCATCGACCAAACCCAGATTTCCCGGGGGCAGGCGGGTGGTTCAGGATGGTGAAGATGGGAGAGGAGTCTAATCAGCTGGTGGGATGCACCTCTCCCCAAGCCTCGGAGGGCCATTGGTTGTTCCCACAGGGCGTGGGCAATTGGCGTGTCATGGTGTGTCTACCATCCTTGAGGGAGGTGCCAAGTCAAGTCCTGTATCCTCAGTTGGTGCAGAAACTGAGACGATGATCAGTTGTGAATTCAAGTGATGAAACCATGAAAAACCACTACATTCACCATGAATTCACAATGGATTCAAGTTGGTGAATCCGATGAAACCATGAAAAACCATAGGAGGTGATACCTCATAGGAGGAAGGTGCCGCCGCTTAGAAGACATCAACAGCCAGGCGAGAGCTCCTGGACAGTGAGGCGCAGGGCGGGGCTCTCATAGACAATAACCACCATTAACGAACAACGATCATTGCCAGTCATGATCAATGATGAGGGTGTAATCATCAACCATCATCAACAAAAACCACTAACAATCATCATAAGCATCAAGAATCATCAACAATAACCACCAACAATCATCATAAGCATCAAGAATCATCAACAATAACCACCAACAATCATCATAAGCATCAAGAATCATCAACAATAACCACCAACAATCATCATAAGCATCAAGAATCATCAACAATAACCACCAACAATCATCATAAGCATCAAGAATTATCGACAATAACCACCAACAATCATCATAAGCATCAAGAATCATGGACAATAACCACCAACCATCATCATAAGCATCAAGAATCATCGACAATAACCACCAACAATCATCATAAGCATCAAGAAT
>VSDK01016768.1:136365-181474 GCA_009767595.1 Symbiodinium kawagutii
CATAAGCATCAAGAATCATCAACAATAACCACCAACAATCATCATAAGCATCAAGAATCATCGACAATAACCACCAACAATCATCATAAGCATCAAGAATCATCAACAATAAGCAATAACCACCGAGATTGGTTAAGTCATGTTGTGAACCAGCAATCACCAACAATTCTGGTTGATCAGCCGCATGCCGGGAGCGCAGGCAGCAGCTTCTATGAGGCGGGGGTCGAAATCGATCGAAATCGGTGATTTTCCAAGGGATGGTTAAGCCTTCCCATAACCATGGGAAACCACCAAGGTAGGTTATAACCTCCTATGAGCACGAGATCATCTGAGATCCACTCATTGTGAGAAACAGTCGGTCAGTCGCTTGCTTGCCAGTTAGAGGGAAGCCAAAGGCCTGACCATCAGAATCCGCTGCAATGAGGAGATGCAGCTCAGACGCTGGTACCATGGACTGGATGACCAAGCTTCGCTTGTTGAGATTCACGGCTCCATCTGGACATGACTTGATCCATGGAAGATGGAAGATATTGGAAGATTGAAATGCAGAATGACACAAAACACACAAAAAAGACAAACACCTGCCAAAACAGGCATACACAAACGCACAAACACACCACACACACACACACATTTATTGACAACTTGGGACGGTGCTTTTTGAAAAGCCGCTCGGATGGACAATTCGTTTCCAACACCAAAGAGACATTTCAATCAGCACTTATCCTTCTTTCAAGATATGAACCAAACATGGCTCACATTTATTCAGATTGATTATTCAAGAGCAACGCTATACATAGGGCATTCCGTTCCACAGCTGCACTGCGTCTCTGCGCTTGGACATCGACGCTTAGTCACCACTTGCCGCGGCCCGAGATGCCTTTTCCAAAGAGTGATGTTCGATTCATTGCATTCTTTGGGCCAAAAGCTGGTGATTTGCTGTGAATTATGGGGGGTTTGTTCTATGGATCTCCCATTACCTCTTCTCCTGGTTTGAATTGGCACTTGTGGGCGTGGCCTTTTTTTTCATACTCGGTGACAGAATGGCAGAGGATGGTTTTGTTGGAAATCGCACTTGGTTCAAAGCTACGGGTTGAACATCTTTGACATTTTTGAGACATGAGCAATGGTTGATGAGATCAATAAGGATTAATGCTGACTTCTGAATGATGAATGATCCATATTGATCTCATATATCAATCCCATCAAAGCACCACGGATGACGCACCAAAGAGACATGGTACCAGGTCACTAATCAGCCAATCAGCTTGACCCAGGCCCCGGGCGATGCCTCCCAATGATGGATGCCAGGGCCCCGAGCCATGACATTGGGTTCGCTGCTGTTGTCTTAGCTTAGGCTTAGTAATGCTCGAGTGTTACCAAGCATCATGCTTCATAGGTTGCACATGAATACCGTTGATCATTCATGTCCGCGATTCGGCATGTCCAACAGATGAAGCAATAATTTGCATTCCTTAGCCACTCACCGCCTTGGTGTCAACCCGATCTCAACCCCCTTGGTGCAACCACTTTGGGCGCCCGATGCTCCAGGCTGCTCAGTGGGCACGTCGGATGAAGTGCTGCGGAACAAGATCCGCATGGATCTGACCACGGCCAACCGCGAGACCCAGCAGCTCGGTTTCCAACGTTGCCTTCCACGCGGTGGAGTGGTAGGGCTTGGCAGCCTTGCTGTCGGCCGAGGGGAAGCATGCTCCAGCAAGTTGAAATTGGCAAATTGAAAGAGTTGAAACATGTTGAAACCACCAGCAAAAAACAAGAGTTGAAACCACCATGTAGTAGTTGTTTACCCATTATAGTGGTATAGTTGCTTGATCCCTGTCATTAAGCATTGCAACCCATGTGTACAATGGTGAAAAATCCTTCAGACATGTCGTGTCGTGCCAGCTCTGAGGCAGTTTGTGCAGGAGCGTTTGGATTGGGGTAGCTGGCCTGGCCTTGGGTCATCTCGGTGCATTTTCAGCGCTTTTTCACGGGCCATGTTGGTTTGGAGGTCTCCAATGGATGAATCTTTGCAGTGGTTTTGAGGGAATTTTCACCTGGTCCAAGACTGCTCTCTTCATCGCAAACGATGGATTGCCAGGAACTCATTTCGCAGCAAAACATCAAGATGCAGAAGCAGATACAGGCGTTTGGCTTTCGTCCTGTCTTCACGAGCGTTTGTTTGAGCACAGTTTTCCGCTCCGAAACCACCAAAGGTATCCAAAGGTGAGGTTGAGTGGAGAAATTCCGCAGACCCATGGTTTTTGGATGCGCTTTTGAAAGCCTGGGCGGTCACTGAACCTATAGCGGTGTCTTCATGGTCCCTGGTTGCAGGCATTGTCGGACCTGGTGCAGGAGTACATTACAGAAGCATCACGGCTCAAAGTTGATGCCATGTGAGGTTGTCCCATGAGTGGTGTATCTGCACTGTATCTCCCAGAATGTTGGTACACCACTCAAGTGATGATTTGAGGGAGATGAGTGATATATGTACCTGAAGATGTTGGTTATTTCATTGTTGGTATGTAAATTCTGGCACATGCATATGAAAACATATATCTCATATCGGTCCTGAAGTGATGATTGGCGGATCCTTTCGGCCGAACCACTGGGACCTGCGGCCCCGCTGCCCTTGGAACCTTCCGCTCTGCTGCCCCTACACCAAGCTGAATTGGATCTCGGTCATCTCATCCGTGAGGTGAAGCAAGGAGGGCTCAACCTTTCGAAGAAGGATCCTGAGGACCGCCCTGTTGGCTCCGGTGTTTCCCCTTCAATGGGAGATGTACGTAGTGTTTGGGGGTTCCTCCCATTTATTGATGAAATTCAGTTCTACCATCAAAGTTCCGGCTGAGCGCCGTTCAGCACACATTGCATTACCGAAACACACAAGTTGCCATTAATGGTAAACAACCAAGGGGGTGTCGGTCTGGGGAGGGGGGACGTTATGGATCTGTTCTTTGTGCTTGAGGCCATTCGATGTAATTCGAGTGTTGGGGAGTACCTCAAAAACCAACGGACCGTGTGGGCTTTGCCCTGCGAA
The DNA here is from genome assembly GCA_009767595.1 of Symbiodinium kawagutii. Lineage (NCBI taxonomy): Eukaryota > Dinophyceae > Suessiales > Symbiodiniaceae > Symbiodinium > Symbiodinium kawagutii. The sequence goes on from VSDK01016768.1 coordinate 139,406, forward strand.
CATTTCCGAAGTCAATCCTCCTTGATGCGTCTCCCTCTGGGACCCGGTTCACTTTTTGCCACATGGCGCGTGACAGGTGATGCACTTGTTACCCCCCAAGATCTTCCACTTGCAGATCAGAAAATGCCTCCCCCGATGGCGAATCACACAGCTCCATACAGCTCCCACGACGCGAGTTGCTTGAAGATTGAGCTGATGGAATCACCCAATCGTTGGCGAACTGCATGGGATGTCGCACAGGAGGCGCAAGTCTTGAGGCCAATGTGCTCGGCGGCAACTTGGCCTAGGGACGGAGACGTCCACTGATATCAACTGCGATTGCCAATCCCCAAAGGTTTGACTTCCAGCTCAATGTTGATGGGTTTGGCATGCTTTGTAGCCACCAAATGAGCATAAATATGAACATTGAAATTTGAATAGAGACAGATTAATACATCATATTGAGTGGGCTCCGTGATGGCGATGGAAAAACATGAGTATCTGTTATATACCTAAATCTGTGATATATCATGATGCTTGATGCTTAGTTGGATCATTGGATCGCGACTGACGATGTCACATTTCTCCAAGTCGCGGCTGAGGACTTCACTATGCATGGTCGCATGTGGGGCGCCTTGGGGGCGCCAGGTGCATCGTTGGTTGACGAACTCCTTTTTGGAAAGGTGCACCCAAGGTTGCCAAGGGTCGTTATCATGGTTAATCATAGGGATTAGCAGGGGAGAATCACCAAAAATGGATGAAGAATTACTACATGGTGGTTTCTCAAGCCGCGGTGGTACCTCCAAATGGCTGGTATGATATCATTATACACGGTTCATGTAAAGGTTGATTGAAGGGGCCCCTATTGTGAGAAACGCCCAAGCCAAGGCGTTAAAATCAGCAGGGCCACAGTTTAAAATCTGGCTTGTCGGGGTGTCATTGTCTTCATCCTAAGTACCAGGAAAGTAGCAGGAGGCCAGGACAACCTGACAGTTTGCCATCAGAAGAAAATGCTCAGAGAAGTATCTTTGTTGCTTGGTGACGGCGTTGCAGCCTGGGAGATTGAGGTCAATGATGCCCAGACTCGACTTCAATGACAGTCATCACCTGGCGCGGATGGAGAAGGTGGGACATGTACGGTTGGTGCAGTGGTAGGGCAGAGTCCCAGCTGTTCAGCACCTCCATGGTCGATGTTAGTGGGTGCATCCCAACTCACACGCCCGTAGTGGCTTGGGGGGTGGGGTGGCTTGTGGCCACCGAGTGACCGTAGATTTGAGGGCCTGAAAGCGGAAAACTCCCTCCAGGATCTCAGAGTTTCTGGGATACTATGGTTTTTGAAATATACTGTAATATGATAGAGATGATGATAGGCAGCTTGTAAACTTACACTGCGCGCAGTTCCTTAAGTTCCTTAATGTGTCTCAGAGCTTCTTGTAATGATGATTGAACATGGGTCCGGATGCCAGAGAACCGAAGCGTATCTCAACATGTCTGGACCTAGGCGGTAGGTCAATAGCCGAAGCATCAAGCAACCTGTGGGTTGTCAATGCAAGGATTTTTTTTGAGGCACAAGTCAGTCGTCCCGCCTCAACTGTCGGAAAGCATGCCGAGCTTCCCACAAGGCCAGCAACACCAATCCCTTTCGGACCTTCAAAACCAAGAAGACCCTCGCGTCGAAAAGTGCAGTGAGAAACTCAGAAGCCTAGAAGGTACCACTGAAGGTACATGAAGGTACCATGTGGGACCTCGGAGTGTCCCTGGACATCGTGAATTTGAGGTTGTCCATAAATTGTGGTATTTACTGACCATCCAAGAACCGATCTTGATAGGGAGGCCACAGTGTTTGGACAAACCCTTTTTGTGAGGAAACATATGGAAACAAAGAGCTCACAGGTTACACCTGCTTGAGCTACAAGAACCCGCTGTGGGTCATCTATGGTTCAATGCATTGTTTGTGTAATGAGGATCTGACAACCGACCATGCCAATGTCCAGTAGCCACTATGGGCACTGCTGTCAAATTTGTCAATAGCTCATGTGCTGTGTGGAAACGAAAAGCCGAGCATGTTTCACAGCAAGCATGTGGTTGAGGTGGTTGAGTATAAGGCTTCGAGCTCATTACAATGCAAAGTTGGTGATACGTTGCTGCTCAGTCAGCGATTAGTCAACTGCGTTTGTTTCCTCATTAATCTCGGTGTTTGAAATCCAATACCTTTACCCTTCGAACGCAGCGATGACTGATGAGTTCGAAAGCTAACCATTGAGTTTGGCTACTGATGATCATTGTGCTAATATGTGCTAATGCTCCTGGATCTGGTTCTATAGGATTGTGGGAACCGTTTGACGCACTCCACTTTTGGGCAACCAACTGATCATCTAGTCATATCTAGCCATGGCACTGGCCATGTTTGACTCATGCAACTTCGACATTGACCTGAGGCCAAGCTGACCCCAATGCAAAAGGTTGTGCACTCCAAACTTTGGCAGGTGCACTCATGCTGCACTTATGTGCACTCACTCTTTTTCCGCCAGCCAATTGAACTCAAGACCATAAGTCCACAGACATGCTTTTGAGTGCAGTCCTTGGCCAGCAAGTTCCTTGTTCTTCTAGACCGATTCTTTTGCTTGCTTCGCTTGGTTCTATCATGTTTTGCCTGTTTGCCTTCCTTTTTTTTGTTGGCTTGGTTTGCTTTGGGTAAGGCTTTGATTTTCGATTTCGTTTCTTGGTGGTTCTTGGTCTTGGTCATGGTTAGTTGTTTTGGCTTGCATTACTCAAGTCGGCTGTGATCGTGGGCAGGTGCTGACTGTTTGCGCCATCTTCGGAAATATATTGGCACCTTGGACAGTTCACAGGTCAGTTTGTGTTTTTCCTCATAGTGGGGCGAAAAAAGCAATTGCACACGGTGGACTGTCGTAAGCGACCTGCAGATTATTGATTGAGTAGTCGCAATGGCATGGAACCCCATGGGATGTCATGGGATGCCATGGTACGCCATGACATTTCATCGTCAGAGATCGTCATTCTTTGAGGGTTCACCATGTAGACGCGAGGAGCTTCGGATCTGCGACACTAATGCAGCAAATGCACTGCAGAAAAGAGGCCTTGATGCCTTCCAAATCCTTCCAAGGAGCACTTTTTTTTGGCTTTTCCTTGGCCACATGTTGATTGATCTTATTAATACTGGGGCTTGCATCCGAAGTGTCCCCGCTTATGTGGCTTGATCCTCTTTCACCATGCTGAAGATGACCTTGATGACCATCCAGGACAGCCACATCCAACCCACCAAGCCACCGCAACTACCAAGGCGATGGGCGTTGAAGTCAACTACGACGTTACGGGCGCCCTGACCTCTCCACCCGCAGATATCCCCGGCGCGCACTTGGGCGGCAGAACGGCCATCTGTTTGTTGTGATGAAAGCTATGGAAATATGTTGACGCTCCGAAATTATTTGATGATTAACTCTTGGTCCTTGTTGTTAGCTCTTATCACTTCAAACGCTACATTTGTGGCTCTTTTCATTTGGTGATTAGCTCTTGGTCCTTGTTGATACTCAAGCTGACTGGACCGGTCGGACAGCTGCCACCAAGCCAACAGGCGACCCATAGGGCCAGACATCTGAGGTTTTCTGTTCTGAACTACATCTTTCTCGGCATCTTCACAGTGGAGATTGTTGTCAAGGCCAGAGGGCGGCTGTGTCAGCATGCTCAGGTGGGGTGGATGAACAACACAATCCTTTACAGCCTTTACATTAGAAGCATTGTTGGAGGCTGTTTGGTAAGAAGCCTGAAAAATTAAGGTTCACACAGCCTGAAACATAGGCCTTGGGGCCACTCGTTCCTAAGCACCGAGGAGAAAACAAACAAACAAAGAAAAAAAGAAACAAAGGTTCACAGTCTCAAGGGCGTTTCCCAACGTTGGTATCCAGTTGTGTTTGCGCGGGCCGTCCTGCTCCGGCCAGTTGGTGGCTTTCAGAGGGGACTTTTTTCGAGGAGAGGACCATGTCGGCAGCTTACCTTGCCTGGTGTTCTAGTGGAATGTGGTTTGGATATTGATTCCTGCAGTGGGCAACGTTTGTTTTTGGGGACTGCTGGTCCCCCCACAATAGCTAGTGATGGTTTCGGCATTGTTTCTTCAAGAGATCAGGGAAGGCCCGTTTTCCCGAGGGTCGGTTCTATCACAATAGAAAAGGGAGCAATCCTGCATTAGGGGGGTATCACCATCACTGCCGCCACCATCGTCATCCTCATCCTCATAGTCGTCCTTATCGCAATCCTCATCGTCATTTCAATCGTCATCGTCATCCTCATCTTCATCGTCATCCTCATCCTCCTCCTTATCGCCATCCTCGTCGTCATCCTGATCGTCATCCTCATTGTCATGCCATCCTCGTCGTCATCCTCATCGTCATCCTTATGGCCATCATCATTTTACTCGTTGTTTCATCCTCCTCCTCATCATCATCGTCAAAACATCATCACCACCATCATCATGATCATCGTCATCATCATCATCGTCGTCGTCGTCGTCATCATCATCATCATCATCATCATCATCATCATCATCATCATCATCATCATCATCATCATCATCATCATCATCATCATCATCATCCATCATCCACCGTCATGGAAGTCCCTTCAAAGCACCTGTGGAACGAGTGTTCAGGTCGCTTGGCTATCGTTCACGTTCGCCCGTGGTTGGGATCCACCTCCAACCTCGTCCATCAGCATTTTTCCACTTCATTCATGTGTATTTATTGTCAAATGGTTCAATCACCAGTGCATACTCACTTACATATTCCATTTGTTCAATCCAGTCTTTCAGCTGAATTTATTTACTCATTTCTTCAATCATGCAGCCCGCATTCATTCCATTTGTTCAATCATTTATTTCATCATTCTACGTATTCACTTCATTCATTGCTCCTGTTTAATCATTGAATCATCTAATCATTTATTTCATCATTCAATCAATATTTCAATAATTTCCTCAACCTCTGGAAACCCAGGCAAAAACAATTTCCTCAATTCTACTTTACTTTTACTCTATTGGCTTCGTTCATTCTAATATTCATCTGGTGGTTTCTCAAAATAGGGGACCCCCCAAAGTCATCCTTTATTAGGCCTTCATAATAATAAACCAACCATTTTGGGGTACCCCTATTGTGAGAAACCATCCCTTGAGACAGCGTGGGTTCCAAATCATTGCGGCAATTCCAAGACCTGGAACCTCTTCGATGGCTTTCTGGTGCTTAGCCAGGCCGTGAAAACCGGCGCCGGGCTTGCCCGGATTGCGCCTGGGTTTCCTTTTGTTTATGTGATTTATGTGATGTATGTGATTTATAGACAAATGTGAACCATAAATTTTTGTTTAAAATCGAAGGGGAATTAAAATTATGAATGGAAATGATGTTCCGATTTGTACCCATGATTGAAGCACTTTTATGACGTATTGACAGGGCAAGGCGTTGGCGGAAGTTTCCAGAAGACGTAGCCTGTAGGAAGAGAAAGTCGGTTGAGACGAGGTGATGGTTTGGATGGTTGATCAAGACGGAGATGAAGATGAGCATACTTCGTAGTGAGGTGATGATGGCGACGATGACGAAGATGATGACGATGATGGCGATGATGATGATGATGATGATGATGATGATGATGATGATGATGATGATGATGCTTTTTTCTTTTGCTGGTGCTTCTTTCTCTGCCGATATGTTTTTCTCTGATGTTTTCTCTGGTGGTGATTTTCTCTGGTGTGTCTTCTTTGCTGGTGTTTCTCTCCGGTGTTTTTTTTTTTTTCCTCTTCTGCTGTTATTTCTTTTCTGCTGTTTCTCTCCAATGTTTTTTCCTCTGCAGCTGTTTTCCGCGGTGTTTCTTTGTTTGCTGTTGTTTTTTCTCTGCTGGTGTTTTTTTCTTTTCTGGTATTTGTCTCTGGTGCCTTTCTCTCCTGGTGTTTTTCTGTGCTGGTGTTTCTCCCTGCGGGTGATTTGATGAAGATTGGTGGGTGATTGATTGATTGGATGGATGGATGGATGGATGGATGGATGGATGGATGGATGGATGGATTGATGGATGATGATGATGATGATGATGATGATGATGATGATGATGATGATGATGATGATGATGATGATGATTTGGCGCTGATGTTGCCTTGTCACTCTTGGAACATCCAAAAACGTCGTAATACCCTCAGTTTTCAATGATTTTGACTTGCACATGTGGACTTGTGTGACTACAACCCGTCGATGTTCGATGATCATCGCTGGTCATCCTGGTGATTAAGCAGCCGATCCACGATGGTCGTCGGCACGACTGCCACAGGCTGTCGAAGTGCTCTTGGAAAGCAGCTCCGTTGGAGGAATTCGAAGCTCGGCCAGTTGGAGCTGGTTGGGCAACGTGCTGCCGATGTCTGCTGGGGCCACAGACCAGTTTCGGGTTCCTTAACAAAGACTGCCGTGGTCTGGAGGGAGCTTGGAATTCGGATTCATCCATGATGTCTTGTTGGGTTCGCCTCATAAGTGTCCTTTTTGGATGATTTTTCTTAAAATTCAACCAGGACGAACCATTTCGATGCATGATTGATCTCGACGAGCCAATGAACCATTAGACCGTTTGGAGTCTTAAGCTATTTGGTTCACTTGGGCCGTGCAACGGCAGATTCTTCTATGTCGCATGCAGCGTGCCATTCTTTCAAACGTGCTTAGGTTCCAGTTCTGTCTCCTACACCAATAACGTGAAAACAACAAGCATCCCAGATGGACCCAATTCGACCAGCATGGACACGCTTTGACATTCCAGGGGATTTGAAAGGAACAAGGAGGTGGAATTTACGGAACAGAATCGCCAACCTACAATAACCCAAAGGCCTCCACAAGACCTAATCATGGAATGCACTATTCTGAATTACGAACTATAATTTCCAGTTAACGTTTATTACAACTAGATGGCGTTTGCATTTCCACAATTTGGTATCCATGCCTCATGATCAGCAATGCGGATCTTGCTGAGGAGCGATTCGGGTTCTTCGCCTGGCACCTCGCTTGGCATGGTGTCATCCATGGTTCCAAGTTTGCCCTGCAGGAAGTGCTGGTGATTGGCATGTGGGGTTCGATGAGATTGAAGACCCCGGGGCTGAGCGAAAGCCTGGTGGGGGTGAGAAACTGCATACAGAGTTTGGAGGCTCCATTGGCATGGTGTCAACCGTCCTCATGATGCACATGCTCCAAAATCTTCATGATCCAATGGAGTTCCAATGGCTCCAATGGTTCCAATGGTTCCAATGTGTCTCTAGTTTTTGTGGGTGGTTTGTCCGGTTGATCTGATTATTTTAGTATTTTTATGTATTTTTGGATCAGCTGGGCAACCATTTGTTAAAGCAGCCGCTCAGTTGCCATTGATTTCGTAATGCTGACTTTGCGTCCCCCTGCTTCGACCCCAAGGTCCGGACTTTGCATCTTGCCTGCAGCTGGCAGCTCGGGTATAGGACTTGGGAAGCCCCTACTGGCAACCCCCCAAGAAGCCAAGCACTTGTCAAATGATTCGTTGGGTAGGCCCAAATACTCGGCTGCTTTTTTTAGGTTGTAACAGGTTGTAATGGTTGTGCCCATCCTTGCTTGATTTGGGGGTCATGGTGCAAATCGACGTCAGGCGGGTGGTCCGTCTCTTCCACTTCTTTCGGGAGTTGCGGATGATGGTAGTGCCTAGGTGGCACTGAGTTGCTGGGAGACGGCATGTGCAGCTCAGCATTTCCCATGAGGTGCTGCCATCTTCCTGGTTCACTTTGAGAGTTGCCTATTGCAGTTCTGTTTTCTTTGTTTTTTGGCTTCACTTCCTGTTTAGACGTAAGTCACGAGGGAGGTGTTGTGATGTGTCTATATCTTTCCTGCAAAATCTCACTGAGGTTTGCATCTTCAACTCCCTGATGTCTCTGATATGGGCCATGACATTGCTGGTCACTGTGACCTATGTGTCACTTGGACGTCTCGACCGGCGTGCCGCGGCGGGGGTTCGGTTGAGGTGTTGAGGCAGACCTGTAGGGCATTGAACCGGGACCGGCGTAGCATCCTCTGGTCCCTGCAGAATCAGCTTAGCCAGGTATTGTTACAGGTATTGATAGAACCATGAGCCATGCAGAATCCCCTGATCATCTACCCACCAGCTCCATGTCAACCAGCTCCAGCTGAGGTTTTCCATCCTTTGTGCTCAAGGGGCTGCCTCGTCGCTTGGCGGAGACCAGCAGCCAAGCAAAGCGTACTGGATTGAGGGGTCATGGTGGATGTCTAAGGGCTTGAATGAACGCTGCCAATGTTTACACTCTGCCACCATTATGTTATGATTCTGAATTAGTTATATGCCACCTACCAACAAATAATGACCATCACATGCCTATGAATATTTTGAATAAACAGATGCACGCTGAGATATATGTCATGTCTTTATTGTTGAATAATTGATGTTAATAGGCGCCGATGACACAGGACAAGTTGGAGATCCTTACATCCCGCCGGGCAGGTGGCTTCGTGACCCCTCTCCAAGCAACCCGGCATCAGTAACTGTCCTTCTAGCAGGACACCACTTGGGTTGGGGATATGCGAAATCCGGGGGGCAAGCGACTGAAGACTTCGAGAGGACTGTTGAGGGCATCGCAGTTTTCGGTTCCGCCAGGAGATGCCGAACTGGCTGGTGCGTATCAAACGGATGTGCTCTCAGCAGATGGCTTGAGGCAACAACTTCAAGTTCATTTCGAATCATTGCATCTTGGCGAATGAGATGGGATGATTCATGACTAAGAATTGTTGTATATAACTGTCATACTGTTGATTCTTCTGATCATGGTCCATGTGGGGTGATGCAACACACGTTCCGCCTGGCTCGGATGATGGAAGTGGTGACTTGTGGAGCAGTGACACCAAGGCTGAGAACCATGCTGTCGTTGATGATGGCGGTCACAGGCCATGTGAACATCCAGCTGTTGTTAGTGCCCAACGCTTTCTCATTGGTAGTTAGCACTTCCTTTCTTGCTAATCTACTAGTTGCAAATCAACCATCATGATGAGATTTGTAATTAAGGGGTTTTGCCACTGCAGAGCCTCAATGCATCTCGAAGTGACGCCTTTGCACACACCAGTAGCATTTTGAAAATGGTTGCTCTAAATTTTTCTTGGGCAAAACCATTGGATGCCCTGGCAAAAAATTTTTTCTTGAATCCCCTCTTCTTTCTTTCCACGAGACGGCGACCCTATGTAGACAGCCTCGTGAAGTCATCATCCTGAACGTTTGTCGCAGGTGGCTGTGATTGGCTTCTTGTTTGCAAGCACGTTTCTGTTCAGGTTTGCACAGTTGGCCAGTTTTGCCCAGTGAACTCTACCCATGACAATTCAACCACACATTTCCCCAACGTCACGAAGTCGTTTTTCTGCATGGTCGATTGTCGCTAGCAAGTACGCAGCAGAGACAGGGCATGACAGGGCAAGGTGTTTGCCACAGCTCCAACTGGTGACTTTGGACCGCCGCAAGATGTCGGGCAGCGCCAAAGGTATCAGATTGCCAAGCCCTTAATGAATATCTCCTATTTGTACTTTGCAGCCTTCATCTTCTACGCGCCTGGGCTATCCTGGGCTCTGGTAGATACGCGTCTTTGGTTGGAACTTGTAGGGATGGGACACGCACGGGTAGCATGTCCATTGAATTCGATAAAAAAGATGTCTGCAAGCCACTTCAAATTGCGGAAGATCCCGATCATCCAATCTGTAGCTGGGTTGAGCTGGAAACACTTTCCACTAGATAACTAGCTGGGTTGCTCCTGAGACTCGAGGTGCTCTTGATCGTGCTCTGCATCATGAACGTATTGTCGGCCCTGTTCGTTGAGATGGCCTTGCAGATAAAGGATCGCGATCTGTTGATTCAGGCGCAGCTTCTTTGCAATGCTTGGGAGTGAACGGATTGAGGGAAACAGCAGTTTTTGAGGTGTTTTTGATGTATGTGTGGGGGGGCGGGGGGAGATCCTTTTTGTTGCAGATGTTCAGACCTTGTTCAGAGGTGAGGTGGTCGTCGATGACTGTAGCTGTTTGGTGCTGCTGGCAGCCTGAATGAAAGGCAGTTTGGCTACCTGTGTTCTGCAATCTTTAGCTTTACTGCTCCTGGAGCCGCCACCTTGACAGAGATCCTTCCTTTACCTGGGATATCAAAGGATTTTCGCCGTATCGCTCAGGTATAGCTTGGAAGGTTGTTGTTGATTTATGGCCAAATGAAAGAACTCATTCAATGTGCATATGATTCTGATATTATATGGATCTATCATGATTTATCAAAGCTGATCAATCATATTTTACTTGAAATCATGTTATTGTCAATGACTTCTTCATGTTCACTCCTTTGTCACGCACCCGTCGTTGAGCGTTCAGGCCAGGTCTGAACTACGTACCCCCCACATGCATGATCATACCTTGACTTGACTGTTTAGCATCAGATTGCGATGGGCTGTTTTTGAGGGGACATGTGACACCCCCCCAGTCTAGGCAGGGGCAATCCCGGGAACTACCGCATAGGCCCCACGAAGCAGCATCTTGAGATAAACCACCACCAACCTGCCAGATCCTTCGCCAGCCATGGATCTTTGTAGCAGGCGGAACTGGCAAAGATCGACGCCTTTTTGAAGGACATGAGAGATCTCTTCGATGAAGTCGACGTTGATGGAAATGGCTTTGTCACACGTGTCGAACTGTCGCAGCCGCCTGGCTTTGTCAAAGCTGGCGGAAGGTCGATGCTGTTCCGGAACACCGGTTGGGTGATCCGTGAGAATGCTAACCCCTCGTTGATTCACAGCAGGTATCTGCCAAAAGCCAGCTGCTTTCCCATTAAAATGGCACCCCCCAATTAAGAAACCAATGGTTGATTAGTACCAATTGATGGTTGATTAGTACCCCCCTCTTATGGTTGATAATTTAAGAAACCTATGGTTGATCAGTCTGAGGTTAACATTGTCCATGGCGATCCCTTGCGAAGCTGAGGTACATGAAGAACGAGCGCGTCATGGCCTATTTTGGCGGCCAAGGCCTTGACATGTCAGATGTGGGGAGCTCAGTGACCGGGGACGGGCGGGGAGATGCTGATGCACCATGATGGACCAATGAGACCAGCTTGGGCGAACATGGGCAAACTGTGTTTGGACTATTAATGTTGGAGTCAGTATGATGATCAAGCCAGGCCAGTTGAAGCATGTTGCATGTGCGGACCCACCATGGCATGGATTTCTCTTCAAAGTTGGCTTGATGCCGGACCATCGACCTGCGAAATGGTTGAGCCGAGTAATGTTGGTCCCTGCCTTTCTATGTGGCTGTTTCCCCGCCAAGATTGGGGGATTCTGGGACAAGCAAGTTGCAGATGTTGCAGTAGATCAAGATCACGATCATGGTCAACGCACACCATAAATCAATCAGAAAGAATTTCTCAGGTTGGCTTGATGTTCGATCTCTTGGATTCTTCTCACGATGGGTGCCTGGCTCAGTGAAGATAGCGGATTGCATGATGACCAGGTGGATGTTTTCGTCGTTGGATTCAACCAGTCCGACATCCAGCGGGCAGTCAGCTTCATCAAGGGGTATCCCGGTATCCCGCGCTACTGCGCTGCCATTCAAGAAGTGTGAATCCATGTCTCGGTCTGCCTGGTTTGGGAAACGAAAGTGAGTAACCTCCAACTTCGGGTAGCCGCCCCGAGGACCATTGGACTGCCTGAGTTTCTGCTTGGGACACTCCGATTGAAAGGTGGTGCAAGGCTGGCAGTAGCGGTTACGAGCAAAGCACTTTGCACAATGTTTTCATGTCGAGTTTTTCTTGACTTGATCGAGCACTATTGTTTTTTAAAAGCCCATAACAGCCCATTTAATTACCGACCTGAGAAAACCAGTTCTGAAGCAGCTGAAACACTGTTGATATGTACCTTTTGGCAGGTGTATTGAAGTCATGCGCCTTTTCCAGGCGTTGGACCACATCAGGTGGGGGATGGCCCCTGGGAGCAGCCATGATCAACCATCCAACTAGCCTAAGAATCACAGCCCGCTGATGCGATGCCGGCTTTGTTACATAAAGAGTTGCAGAAAAGTCCATCACAAGAAGTGCATTTGCATAGGAAAGAGCTGGGAACAGTTCAGCAGAAGCTCCATATTGCCAGCGCCCCAGTCTGGTGTGACTCCAGTCACCTCGTATAACCCAAAGGCGCCATAGTGATGACATGTGATGACAGGATCGAGGTGGACCACCTTTCCGACAATGAACCGCCAAGAAACACATCAGAGGCTTCCATCCTGCTTGGGGTATTCAAAGGCAGAGCTTTCCAAAGGATTTGTCCATGCTTGGTGTGCCCCTACGATGGTTGGTTCCCCTATTATGAATACATACGGTGTACCCCACTATGGTTAGTGGCCCTATCGTAAATACACACCATCAAAATCATTCATTGATTAAATGGACCATTACAAATACATACCATGAAAATCATTCTACCATTGATGGACAAACCCATTGGTTTCACAGTTCCGCTGGTGCTCTTGTGTTTCCCCAAGGAGCCTGGTGAGTTTGAACCATCCAAAATCGATGCCACTTGGACCAGATGCCCCTTGGGATCCCCACCAAGCGCAGTGACGCAGCCAGATTCGTCAAGTTGTGGGGGTGATGAATTGATACTTGATACCGTGCATACATGTTTCACGTACATGCTGACGTATGCATTTCCATGTGGTTGGAATGGTATGGTATGGCACTGGGTGGGTTGGATTGGAAAGTATGGCGTGGTATGGTATGGCATGCTCTCGTATGTTGTGCGCGTAGTTGTGTATGTCGTGTATGCAAATGTGGCACGCAAGCCCCTATGGTAGAATTTTCTTGCTTTTGAGCTTTCCGATGCGCCGGTGGGAATTCAGCTGTCACAGTGGCAAATGAACCGCAAACATCCCCAAATCCTGCAGGTGGCAAGGTGCAAGAGATAACATCCCACCTCCAAAACCCAGTGGGTCTCAAGTCAAAGCTCCTCAGGATGGTGAAGCTGCTCGTTTGAGCCAGTTCTGATGGCAGAGTCTGAGAGAATCTTGTGATATCAGTGGATGTAGCCACAGTAAGCTGTTCGCTGTTGGCTTCCCGATGCCGGGGGATGATGGGCGCCGGGTTTAAGCTTTTGGTTTTGTTTCACGCGCAAGCGGCCCTTAGAAGGTCAGAGAGTAGCAGAAGCGGCCCTTAAAGGGCTCGCTAAGTCTAGCGGAAGAGATGAGCAACGGTCCGGCCCCTTGCCTGTACGACAAGTGGCTGGTTCTGCTTCAATTTGCATGTGATGTTTAGTAACTAACTTATTGATGGTTTGGATTTGGGTCGTGGCATTGATCCTGGATGCAAGAGGTCTTGATCGTCTTGCTCGTACCCTTGCCCTCAGGGCTGTAGCTGCACAGCTACTGGCTGAGATGGCAACGTGATTGCCTGGTGTTGGCATCAGCCAGCCGAGCCCTGCGTTTCTCTGATCCCTTGAAATCAGAGGGAGCACAACGGGTGTCATTCACTTGGGCGCTTCTTCGCTTTGCAGTTCTTTAGTTGCGAAAAGGTCCACGGCAGCACAAGCACATCACAGTCCGGCAGCACAAGCACAAGACGGCTACCCAAAGCAATCCGGTGGCTTTGACGATGTTTGGATGGCAATCTCCAGTGCTGGTCTCCGGTTGCGGCTGGAAGGCAGACTCGCCTAGTTCATTTGGATGGTCGTCATCCTGAGGCTGGGGTGAGAGTAAAACAGATCCTGCTTCGGACATGCCAAAAGGTGACGGCTTAGGTGTTTTATGACAGAGCTCTATCCCAAAGCAGTGGCTACTCATCCGCGTGCGCGACACGATCCCTGTTGAATCCTGTTGATCAAATCTTTCGTGTCTTGGAATTTCATATGGCCCAGACCCAAGAGTTTTCACATGCACAGGCACGACCGCCGGCCATGTAACCTGGTTCGCGAAGGACCCACCTGGCACACCATGTCAGGCGGCGTTGGTCCTCACAGAGGCTATGAAAGGCACCGAGTCGCCTCCCAAAATCACCTTGGATGCTGAACGGCCGCGAGAAGGTGCGGCCGCCTGTGGGCGGACGCTTTTTTGGGCCAAAGTTGGGCCTAGAAAAATCGGGAGATGAAGGGGGCAAGATGGGGCAACATGGGGCAAGATGGGACAAGCAGTTTTCGTTCGATGACAGTTTGGATGATCAGCTCATATCAACTCCAAGGTCCTTCGATTTGTATACCTTGACAATCATCACCCAGTTCTTCAAGAGTTGGTTTCGAATTCCCGTTGAAATTACTCAATGGTCGGTTTCCTCCAGCAAATGGCCTCTATTAATTTGCAAGTCGCAGCCGCAGCCTAGACCAGGACTTGAACCTTTGCTGCGCAGCTGTGATGTGCTGTTCTGCAGTGCCAGGTGGGGGCCAGGTGGCTGAGGGTGTGGCGCCGAAGGTTTATACGAGGACTTATTCATTAATTTATTTTCATAAGCCCACACACACATAGATCACACATGTATATGAAGATGATAATCAGCATTTTTTTGGGGAAGGGACTGTAGATTGCAGGAGCTGAGAATCACCAAAGTTGATTTTGTTTTGTCTCTCTAGTGGTTTTTCATGGCTGTGGTCCGGCTCTCGTTGGATTTCTATGGGGTTTCTCATTTCAAATTTCAGCTTTTGACGTCTGAACGGCCATATTTAACAAACATCATTCATTAACATTCACTCGCGATCGAAGCGCTACTAATAAGGAGAAACAAGAAGCCAGGAAACTGTCGGCTGAATATGGCACCGTAGCTGCTAAAACCCGGTCAGCTTGCAGATTTGCTTCACTGCCACAGGTTTCCGCAAACGTGGACTGGCAAGGCGCCGCTGTGGCGTCACGGATGGGCTCATCCAGAGTGGAAGCATGCCACAAGACGTTCATCTCTGACGGGGAAGTAGGAAGCGAGCAATTTCAAGAATGGAATTTCAACATTTTGATGTATGTGACATACACTCAGGTGGAATTTCAATAGATAGATTTTGCAGATTTTGCTGGAGAACCATGCAAAAGTGACAAAGTATCTTGGCTCAGGCGGGTTTGCCTGGAGCTCTTGCAAGCCTCTTGAAAGATGCCCCGATCTGAAACGGAGCTGGGGTGCACGAGCATTAGTGGTGTGCTGGTCAAGTGGATACCGGCCATGCAGAACAGCTTGAGGTTCGGGTTGTTGTTCCTTCGAAACCTCAAGCTGACAGAATGTGTGAGATCAGCTGGGTGTCAGATGTGCGGCTCCTTGTTTCGAGTTGTTTCGGCTTCAGTGAGGGTAGGTTGATGTTCACAGCGTACAGCCATGCATGACATGGACTCATCGTAGTTCTTGCGTTGGCAATTCAAAAGGGGTAAAAGCCATTCAGTACTTGCGGGACACATGCGAGGCTTGGCAAGTCCCTTGTTTTTGTTTGTCATCGGAAGCGATAATTTAGCCGCCATAACAGCCTGTTTGATTAGCTCCGGTCTTTCTTCAAACCAGAAATTAGACCACACCAAAGAGCACCAAAGTCCAAGACTTGCCTGATGCCCGAGCCTGTTCTGCCAAAGTGCGGGACATACTTCCTGTGATGCCTGCCATTGAGCTCACATCCAGACAGCCTTCTGCAGAATTCCAACGTGAAGAAGAGACCAAGACCCTGAGTCTTTTCTGCATAGAACTTGTTCTTGCTTGAAGTCAATGATGAGATCCAACAGTCAACAAAAGCACCAGTTGTTCAAACATAACTTAACGGATGGTCATACATACCGCAAAGTATAGGGGGTTGTTACCATGTGGTCAATATGGCTTTACCATAATTTACCATTTCACGTTGGTAGGCATGTACTGGCGTGGTTTCAAGCGCGCCGGCTTGGGAAACCTGCCGTGGACCTCTCAACGCGCACTCTTTGAAGCGAAATTCCTTGCAAATTGATGAAAACCTCGGTTTGGATGGGAATGCCATTGACAGAAGGACTTCCTACTGAAACAGGTAGCTTTTGCTTGGGCTCTGCCACACTGCACCTGTATCCACATGTCCAGCCAAGTGCTAGCCTGGCTCGGGTGGATGCAGACCTCCAAGAAAGTGATTTCCATATAGAAGATGACCGACCAGATTGCCGTGTTTGCCACCATTCGCCATCATTTTATCATGAAATTCACTGAGTAATTCATTTCTACAGTCAGTTCACCGTTGATGAATGACAAATACATAGTTGAAAACTGTTTGCTACACATAGGTTTTTGATTCTCTCACGCGATTGTTGATGGATAATGTTGATGAAGAATGCGTATGAATGGCAATGCCAAGAATGGTTCATCCATGTTCATGGTCATCCCGGCATGGTGGGAAAAGGTCTAATCAAACGGACTGTTAGCCAAAAACTCACGTGTTTCAGCTGGGAAGTCAAACAAAATGCCAGCTGCACATGGGCGACAAGGCATGTTGACACTTGCTGGCATCATTCCATGGTGATTGATACCCAATCCACCGATTCCTTGTACAAGATAAACACGGTCATAACCTTGTAGGTATGCACAGGCATTCGGATTGGTATTCATTTTCTCATCGCTATCAGACAATATTGAGCTTAAACAGCTATCATCCATGACTCCAATAATGTCAATAGGCTGCTTCGCGGATGTTTCAATCCATGACTTCTCTCATCAGCCTATTGAATTTCAATATTTGCAATGGTTACAATGCTCGAATCTAATTCCAGAATGGCATGGTTAAACCGGTTAAACTGCTCCTAATTTCATCCTCCCAGGATATAACCTTCCAGCATAGCGGCAATGATTTTATCCTGCTCCTGTCAATGGTTAACCATGTTGAAAAATCAAAAGTCTAAGATTTCATCCATTAATTTCATCCATCCATGGAAGCAGTTCACCATTTCATCCTTCCACGATTTCTGTTTTGCTTCCGCGGCACTGCTTCGGTGCGGACCTCGATGCGGACCTAAGGATTTCGGGGCGTCGGGCTAAGCTCGAGGCCCCGAGTCCCGAGAAGATTGGCGTCGCTGATGGAAACGACGATCTCGAAGGGCAGACCAACCGAGGCGTGGCCGAAGGGCGGCACCTGGGATGCCCTGCTGGGTCCATGCTTCCAGGGTAACCATCAGATGTTTGTTTCCACCAACAAAAAAAACCATCAGATGGTTGAGAATGATTAGGGATGGTGAAATTGGATTGGTTCAGAATGTTGTTGATGGTGTGTGGATGGCTACTTGATGGCAAATAATGGCGAAGAATGGGAAAGTGCGGTACATGTAGAAGACGTAGTCATATATAATATATAGTCATGTTTAATGGTTAATGGTTAATGACCGTTGAAGCACTCAAACTCATGGCCAACGGTATTAGCTGTGCAACTCATAAGACGCACAGTGACACTGGTTAAGAATGGTCAGGATCAACGAGGGTTAAGACGAGTAAGACGAGTTGTTTTGGAAACTAATGGCATAATCATAGCCGGGTAAAGGTAGCTGGGTTTGAATTTTCCCACCCCGGGTAGGCCGCATTCGCTCTGCCAATTGGTTTCTGCTGTCCTGGGTGGAGGGAAGGATGAACAATCCACTCCCATCATCTCTGATTGACTTTTGTTTCTGTGTGGAGCTGATTATTTTGTCATGCCGCGCCACTCAGCAAGGGCCACTCCTACTTCAGGCGCTTCAGTTACGCCATGGCAGATGTCTCATCAGCAAATCTTATGTGGTTGTGGATCAAAACCCTGTACCCCTGGTGTGCCATGATTAACCAAGAGCATGTATTCCCTGTTATTGTGGGATATCATTAAGCCTAAAGCATTCTTAATCATTATCTTGTTGTTGGTTCTTTGCCGCTGTAAACCAGTATTAGCTACATGTATTCTTATGGGTCAATCATGGTCAATATATGTCAATATTATACAACATTATCCACTAAAGGTAATCATTATCAACCATGTCCACCTGTGACCCCTTAGTGGTCTTATGTGACTAGTAATCAGTACTAGCCATGCATTGACCCAGATCACTGATGCCATTGACCCAACCAACGAACCATGTTTCAACAGGCAAGCTGGCACGACTCTACGAGCAGCCACCTGGCTAGAGCTCTGCAGTGGTTTAGGGGAAAGCACTGGAAACAATGATTTGTGAAACACTGGTTCTTATTGTTGGAAATCAGTGTTGGAAGTGAACAAGGTTAAACAGTGGTTAGGATATTGTTTGACAAACTTTATTCTCTGTGAACATTGGCTTAGGTGTTTAGGGTGAAATATCCGGAACAAGTGTTTTCAGTGTTGCAAAATGAATGAACATCATTTTGTTTCGCTCACGTCCAGCACCTGTGGAGCAATGAGTGAAATTGGTAGGTTCTGGATATATAGATTCATAGATGATTCATGGTTGCTTCTTGTGGCTTTGAATTAGTCATAATATGACATGTTCGACATGTTTCTTTCTTTTCCCTCCTGGTGCGGGAAATCCACCTGTTTGGCGAACATAAGTTTTGAAGACATTTCAGCAGATGGTTTCTTCCTGCCCATTGCGACCACCATCATCCCCTCGAAACCCTCTCAAACTTTGCGACATCACTAAGTTGGCCTTCGAGAAACACATTCTGCTGCTGCGGGCTGCTGATCACAGGCACTTTTCGGAAAAAAGTGCTATGGCTATTGAGCACCATGCTGGGTTGGGCACTTGTGTTGGATCATGACATTGCCGATCTGTCAGGTGGCACCGATGAATGCTGCTGTCCCAACATTTGCGTGTGGTGTTTCATCTTGTTTCCCTCGGTGCTCTACTTCGGCTTCGTTGCCCCAGCTCTGGTGGCCAATGGGATCTACCTCCTCCCAGGTGCGGTGGACCTGGCTGGTGTGGGTGACGATGAGTTGCCATTGCTTATAGCCTTGTAGGGCCTTATAAAACATGAACTTTAAAGTCCAGAAATCCCAGGGAGGTCCCATGTTTCAGCCGATCCTCACAAGAAGAGATTTAAGTTCGATCTACGGCTTTCCTCACGGCTGGATGGGCCAACAACTGCCCTGATCAAGGCGCTACATTGGCAGTGTTCTGCACCACCACCGGGTTACTCTTCGCGACTTGCTGCACTGATGTCAGAGACCCAGGAACTGCCGGGCATCAAGCGAGAACGTGTGTCGCAAGTGAATGGTGGACCAAATCAAGCATACAACATGAAAACCAAGCTGCCATGCCAAATTTTGATCCGAAGATTGACAGTTAAGAATGGTGATGCGAAGAATTACTTTAAGAATACAGTCTGAATACAGTTTGAGAAATGAAGAATTGATCAACCAATTCTTAATCATAATAATGGTTAAATTATTGGTCAGCCCATGTGAGTGATAATGTGTCCTCCATATGATCAAGCTTGCGCTGCTCAGCCTGGTATCATTCCACGTCGCGAAGTGGTGCTGGCGACTGGTGCCTTGGATATCAAAGATGGAGCTGGGGACAGGTCCACCTTGGATGTGGAGGAGATGACATGGCTTTAGAGTACTGAAAATGGGTGGCATGGTGCTGGGAGGGAGCTAAGGAGCTAAGGGTATCCATGGCTATTCCTTTACAGGGGGAGTGATTTGGAGCTAGCAGGAGTGTTATAACTAAGTGGTAGTGCTAGCGTGGCACCAAATATGATTTGAGCCTACTGTAAATGATCTTGAATGGGTTTGACACTACCAGACCAAAGCCAGGCTGATGCTATATATGTGTTGCAGGGGTACTTTTTTCCCTTTGTGCATCATACACGTGCAGATAGCCCGATCCCCGAATAAGAAAAGAACGGATGGCTTATTGCAGATTGTTGGTCCATTGATGGTTAACTCATTTTGAATTGTTGGTTGATGGGTTGATCCATTTACCTCACAAAAACGATAACAAACCATCGAATTTCAGTCCATCATGAACCGTTATATAACAACAACAATTGGGTATGTGCCAAAATAGTTGCGCCCCCAGACAACCAATGGTTTCCCAGTAAAATGATCATTATTTGGTGGGGCCCATTGGTTCCCCTAAGGCTTGGCACATGCCCAAATTGGGACCCTGGCAAAGCCACCAGCAGCACACTGGAGGCACTGCTGAACAACTCCGAGAATCTCTGGGATACGATGTGTTGGAGGGTCGCGCGGCAGATTCCGTTGGTAAATGCTTGGTAGCAGTGACTAATAGTGGTGGGTATTGATAGTACATATGGGGTTTTTTCAAAATAGAGAACCCAAAAAATGCTTGGTTTATTGCTATGAACGGTTGATATGGGATGATTTGGGGGTTCCCCTATTTTGAGAAACCACCATATACACTAGTAATGGCAACCAATGGCTAATAATAGATAATGGTTGGTACCAATGGTCAATAGTGGTAGTAGAAGTAGAAGTAGCAGTAGAAGTAGAAGAAGAAGTAGTAGTAGTAGCAGTAGTAGTAGTAGTAGTAGTAGTAGTAGTAGTAGTAGTAGTCGTAGTAGTAGTAGTAGTAGTAGTAGTAGTCGTAGTAGTAGCAGTAGTAGTAGTAGTAGAAGTAGTAGTAGCAGTAGTAGTAGTAGTAGTAGTACTAGTCAATATTCCTTACATATTCCTACTTGGATTGTCTCTTGGGAGGTGTGACCATGCAAAAGAATGGAAGAAACACGTGCAGATAGTGCCTGGAGAGGAGAAGAAGATAATGAAGAAGAAGAAGACACATTGATAAGTGAGAGACACGTGGTGAGAGAAAACGTAGGTTTGCGACGAATCCTTGTAGATTCTCAGATGTGTGATGATGGATGCACTTGATGCTGATAGCTCAAGCCTGGAGGTGATGGTGCCGGCATTTCGGCAAAGCTGCGAAAGGAAGGGTATCGCCTCTGCAGCAGCCTGGCTGACCGGGGTCATCTGCGGTTGGCTTATCATGGCTTATCCCATTAGGATGATGGTGAACGAGTACCAGCGAGTTCTAAGAGCATAGCATCACGAGCATCGAGTACCCAACCTACTTCCTACGCAGCCGTTGAGTTTGGAAAACCAGCGGCGACCAGCCAACTACAATCATTTGTTTATCTACCCCAGTTGGGATCTTTGTTGATTCTGGCCAAGTTGATTGCCATTTTGCGCTTTAGCCAAGCTTGGTTGGTTGCAGCCGTTGGTTGCAGCTGTTGGTACCTGGCAGCCTCAGATACTTGCTCCATCATCCGGCCGCCGCGCGCGTCGCATTGCCCGGATTGCGACAACTGCGTGATGCGATATGATCATCATTGCCCCTTCGTCAACAACTGCGCCTGGTCTCAAAACTCGACCTTGAAAACCGGATTCCCTTTCGTGCGCTCGATGGCTTGCTAGTGCTGGATATCTTGGTGATGAAGGTCCCGGTGAACCCGAAGCTCTGTCCAAACATTGCGGGACTTCACCATGTTAAACTTGACCACGTGCAGCTTTGATTTCGGGCCCACTGGAGGGTTCATGCGAAATGCTCAGATTTGTGATTGACATCATGGCATAACCTGCTTGTGTTGGGAAGATCGAAAACCAACAAAGCTTTCAACCCTTCAAATGGATGATGATGATGATGATGATGATGATGATGATGATGATGATGATGATGATGGATGCTTTTAAACTCTCTCAAAGCGTACATGAAGATTTTTCTGATGGTTGATGACCGGTAAGTTGCTGGTTCTTGACCCTCATCCCAGGTGTGGGGCAGCGAAATTATCACTTCTTCTTCGGCTTCATCTCTTGTGTACTGGTCCTTGCCCTGATGGTGCTTCCAGTTCCTGGATAGCAAGATGACGACAGCCAGCATTTGTCTCCACCTTGGGCCCCTATGGAACTATAATGAAACATCACTTTTTACATACATTTAAATTTAAGTTATTAAATGTAAATTGATAAATAAATATATATATATATATATAAAAATATAGATATAAAACATATCGATGCATACATGGATGAGCATACATTTGAAGAGCATATCAAAAATTGTATATTTATATGTGTGTAAAGATATTTATATACACAGCAAAGCATTCTTCCATATTCTTCCTTGCAAACTTCAATTATATATGTTGAGAGTTGCTCCCTAGGAACTTTTTGCAACTCTGTTCATCCCATTCTTGAGGCTTCAGCAAGCGGTTCTTTTTAATTGAAGGGGCAACCTGGAAGATCATGGAAGCTCTTCGGTCTTGTGCTCTGATGGACTGGTCTTGGGGACTTTGTAGATTCATTTTTGTTGCAGCAGCTGTGCAGTCGGCCTTCTCTGAAGAAAGGCTTTGGCGTTGCATTTGCTGAATCCACGCAAAGAACGTGCGATGAAGAATGTGCCTTGATTTGATCAATTCGCAAACATCACAAAACACGCTTCCCATGTAACGACGGGAGCTCGTCGACCTAGCATCTATAGATATGTGGAGGAATGTGGTATACAACACAGGTGTTGCATTGAATGGCGGAAGCGATAGGCTCAGTCATGATCTTCACATAGTTAGGTGACTTGATGACACGGTGAGACGTGGTGAGGCCGATTGTACATGTTTTTGGGTCAGAACGATTCACGTTAGATCCGAGGCAGCAAAAATTGATGAGCGTATGTCGCTTTTTTTCTACATCCTGATTGGTATTGGCGTCGGGGCCTCGTCCAGGACAGCAATGTGATTTGGCCACCTTTGCCATCATCAAGACTTCAGCATGAAAGCCTCTGAGGGATGTAATTCTGGCGTTTTCGCATGCTTACTGGGGTTTTGGCATGTCCAATGACTGTCACGTGCGTTTTGTCAAAGGTCTTGGTGGCTTTTGCCACCTTTCTATCTTTGCTCCTCTGGGCGTACCACCTTTTTCTCATCGTCCGCGGCTTAGGCTGAGTCTGTATCCATCAGCCTCGCCCCAAGCACCGCTGCAGGTGACGAAGCAAACCACCAAGGAATTCCGTCGAGGTGCGGCTGCGGTTGCCATCAGGATCCACCAGGGGGCCCAGCTCAGCGCACTAGGCATCGCCAACATCGACGAGGAGCCAACGCTCTGCGCAGCACGTGGCCCGCAGTTGTTCAACCCGTGGGCCCTGGTGGATCCGAAAGATCTCGCCACGAGGCGACGGCACTGAGGCCATCCGAGCAGACCGAGCCATCACCGTCCTGGTTGGTGGTTTAAGACATGTTTGAATTCCTTCATAGTGGAGTAAACTGGCGTAAATAGGATTAAATTGGAATCGGAGTAAATCGGAGTAAATTGGATTAAATTGGATTAAACTACATTAAATTGGATTCGCTGGATTGGCCATTGGTTATATACTGGTTGTCCCCTCAATCTGAGGGTGTTGGACTGATGGCGCTTGAGAGAGAGATACTGGTTGGTTTTTCTAATCATTTTTTTCCTGACTCATAGTTGGAATGGCTGATTGACTCATACTTTTGGATGACTAATGACCACACAACCAGACCTGGTAATTACCCATTGTAACCATGAACACCAATCAGCCGTTTTGCAGCTGTCCCGGGATCCAGGCAGCGACTGAGGAAGGCTTTTCCCGGGCGCGGAGTCGATTTGAGCACAAAAAAGTGGTGAGGGCATGCTGGGCGTCTCTCGCTGCCATCAACATACCATCACTTGCTGAGTGAAAAACTCGATGAGACCAGGACTGTGGTCCAAACAGGAATCCGTTCATTTGGAGATTTTCCTCACCCCGGCCCCCGCCGAGACAGCTACCAACGCTTCAATGGTGGTTGCCACACGCGGAGAGCGTGGATCCTTGCTGATGGTCAGGCAGGTCAAGTATGGAGGGACTGGTAAATATAGACACTTGGAACATGATGAGCATGGTTTGGTAGATGTGGATAGTCACTATAGCTAGTTAGGTTTTTAAAACCTTAGCCTTTTCTTATTTTCACTTGTAGTTATATGTAGAATTATCAACAAGTTTGTGGTTGAAACCACCAACCAGATAGTCATTCTTGGGCCTCATTCAGTTGGACAGTCAGCCCGAACAACCAGCTGATTAGCGCACAGTGCAACCGCCACTGACGCAGGAAGAGCTATGTGAAGGACCAGAAATCCCTGGGCACTGAGGACTGGGCTGTCAGGTGAAGCCGTGTGGCTTAAGAGGCGGGATCCCCAAAGAAGCAGCTGGTTAGAAAAAGAAATCTACTAATAAGTAACTACAAATGAAAGGACTGGGCCTATGTCAAGCAACTGTCAGCTGACAGTTTACTAGGCCTAGGCCTAATTTGAGTTAGAAAAATGGTCAGACGCGTCAAACATCCTAAAACATCCACTGAGACCCAGCTTGATTGTTTCCTGCAAGAGTCCCTGTAGATGTTTGGAGGTTCTTGAGTTTAGATTTGCCGGATGACCTAAGCGTTCGCTAATGAACTTTCAGAACGCAACAATGCAAATCATTTGTGGTTCCCCTGGACAGAAATATCCCAACTCGCGTCTTGATATGCCTGTTATTGCCTGGCGTTATTCTAAAGATTTACTGTTTTTGGAGAGCCCAACGAAAAAACTACCGGATTTATTGCCACGTTCGAGAGCAAAGCGAGACTTCGTCAAAGATTGCTTGACTGAATTGGTTCATGGAAAATATATAGGAAACCCTGCTCTTCATCGCAAATTACACAGAACTTTTCTATAAAGTGGCAAAGCTTGAGTTGGAGTAGTGAAGGCAGTCGTGGAAGGCTTTGTGGAAGTGCTTTGTTTGACATGTGCAAACTGCCTCTGGCCAGCACCATTCATACCAAAACGGTCAAGGGTGTATGTTGGACCTCAGGGTGTCTGAGTTACGCGTTGCAGGGGAAATCCAACTGAAGAGAGAGGGACCCCATGAAACCCATCGGTGATGATGGCACCGGCAGGAAAGTGGCAATAGCAAGTAGCAAGAGCAGTCAGCAAGTGGAACGGCGGAGAGTATAGAGCAAGAACCCTGGCAATTCTCAAGGTTTGATCCGCCACCAGCATCAGGAGCTTGCGGCTTTGGGTGTTCCAGTTGCCTTGGCCACAGCTGCTCCAAAGGGCCGAAGTTGCGGCGATAGAGACTTGATTCGCCAACGCACATGCAGAGCGACGTACACACACACACACATATCCGTATGCATATGCATATTTACACATGTTTTGCACATGACGCACACGCACACATCACATACCTATACATGCGTGTGTGCATATCTAGCATGTCCTTCTGATCCAGTCAAGGGGTTTTCGGGCGAGCCCTTACGTTTGGTAATGTTTGGTATACATATCCTTGCATGTAAGTTATGGATTTATGTCTTTTTGGACATTCGTGAATCTCAGCATATGAGTTATCACCATGGGGCATGGCCTGGCATGGCTCCTCCCAAGTCGAGGTTTGCTGTGCTGGATCCTTCGATGATTTCTACACCTTAGCCTGCGATGTCCGGTGCCTCAGTCTGTCGTGGCTCGGCTCGTCCGGAAGTCGCGGCTCTCCCGTCGAGGCTTGGCCTTTGCCAGCTTCCTTCGAGGTGCCAAGGGTGTCATGGCAGCGTCATCCGAACCCAGAATTCTGCTTCTGACATGTTCTGACAATTTGGCTGGTTGTTTTGGTGCCAAATCTTGGGCGGCTCAGGGTGAAAGTATGTGAAAGTGCTCATGATGGTCATCAGCTTCTCCCTTCACCTGCCAGGGAAGCATCAACAGTACTGGTGCTGGAGATGTGTTTATCGCAGGCAGGGAAGCGGAAGATTCTGAGCCCCAGAAAGATCGCAATAGCTTGCTAGCCTCCCGCAACATCCCGCAACTCTGAAGTTCGATGTCGCACCAAAAGCGCATATTTGCTGATACATCAAACTACTAGGCTTTCGGCAATCTTGGCTCAAAATGGCAGTCAGATTGGCAGACATTTTGAGTGTCGGCCATGGGCTTCTCTTTCTCCGCTTTGGTCGTGCTTGGTCTCCTGAGTCCCAAAGATGCAACAACCGCAGACAACTCACCCCTGCACTGCTGCTTTGCACCAACGAACCGGCCGGTGGTGCTGGCATGTGATCAATATAAAGGCGACCACATCGTAGCAGTGCCCTTTGGGTACTTCGGTTCTGTTCCCTTCGAACAGCGCATCTGTGGCGATGATGCGGGAGCTCCAACCAGCAGCTCTAGCAACCAAAGCATGGGAGCTGCAAGGAGCGGAGTGCATATTCAGCATCACCTCAGCAGCAGCTGCTTGCAAAAACGGAGCCTTGGATGAAGTTCGGTTGTAAGGTTTTGCATTGATGGTGAGAAAACACACATTTACAAAAAATTGCATATCCACAAAATATACAAAGATTCACACACACACACATGTACAAATTCATTTATACTATTTTTACTTATGTATGCATAAGGTTTTTGATATATATATATATATTTATTCATTCAGCAATTTCCTTATTCATTCAAATCATATAATCCAACCACACGGGGCAGCAGCATTCTAGCTTCGGTGCCCAAGTTTGACTCTGTAGCCTTTGACTAAGTCCTCGCAGCAAAAGCACAACTTTGTTTTTTCCCCTCGCGGTTGTAGCTTCACTAGGCTCGATGCAGTACAGTGATCCACCATGACCAACCAGCATAGCGATGTTGGCACTCCGCCGGAGCTATGGGGAGGGCACTGCATGTGCAGCAAACACCAAGGAGTTGCACCTGCAAAACCATCAAGCACATGCCCGCACACATAGGCCGCTGATTAGCTTGACTAAAACCCTGACTGACTTATCGTTTTTGGACGCTCCTTCCAAACGGTATTCTGCATCTAAATTGATAGCTGCGGGGGGCACTGTGTTTTGGGCTTTGTCGCATCATCTCAGGACCTGTGAAGTGCACTGGTCCGATTTTCGCCACCTTTGTCCCGACTGCACCGAATTGTTGGTGCGTTGGGTCTGTGCTTCCGACGCCGGCAGCGCTGCACCCATCGGCGGCTCGGTGCAGCTACCAGTGCTGGGCCCTCTGCGAGCAAGTGGAAACGAAGTGGTCGATGCCAATGGTGCCCTGGCCGACCCAAGAGGAGGGCTTTCATGCCAGCACACACCCCATCACACGCCTATACCGTACATATGTAGAAAGATAGATAATGATAGATAGATAGATTAGACAGATAGATAGATAGGTAGATAGATAGATAGATATCCACAAACCTGATTTGTGTGCCCCAAGGGGTCACCAATTTGCCGAGGTAAAGCTGTGCGGCTTCAGGGGATCAATTGGCCCGGGCTGCATATCACCCACGTGCCCAGCGGCCTGGATCGAACCCCGGTGATGTCCTTCGCACTGCGGATCAAAGCCATGGGCTTCAACGTGGTACGACTCACCTGGGACACCAACACCGTGCTCTCCAACCCCGTGGTGCCTTGGCGATCCAACTGGGTCGTTTGAGACTTGACAACTCCTCACTACCATCCACTGCCATCCACTACCATCCACTACCATCCACTACCATCCACTACCACCCACATCCATCCACATCCATCCACTACCTGTGTTCGTTGCCGTTGGGTCAGGTGAGTCCCGGCTCTTGTCCTAGCACTGACCCTCCTCAAATTCGCAGCGGCACTGAGGTTTCGAAGCGCTTGGTAGCGGCCAATCCCAGCTTCATCGGGCGCCGGGCCCTGGAAGTGATGGAGGAAACCATCAAAGCCTTGGATGTCGTGGGCTTGGCGGTTTGGTTGGACAACCACATGTGCCATGGCTAGGGCCAGGTGGGGTGATGCCTGGTTTATGATCGAAAGGTTTCCCTGGCGTTCGCCCCGTTGCGATTTTGGTTGGGTTTGGGTTTGACAGCTGTGCAGCTACCATTATAGGGCACCTTGGAAATTTGCAGAGCAATGGTGAGTTCTGGGTGGGCTGACTTTGATGGCTTCCTGATTGTGGATGTGCATAGCCATAGTTGTGCCCTCCAACAGGCCAAAACCATCCAAACCCACTCATTCGACTCATTTAAAGCCAGGAAATTGCCAATGTTGTGAGGCTACAGCGATTTCTAGTCATGTAAGTTATTGCCACTGTGATGCAGAAATGCCACATAGGTTTGTTGGCCAACTCAGGTTGGACACCGATTGGTGCTGCAGCGACAACGACTGTAACGGATTTTGGTTCAATGAGCATCATCCCGAAGAGGATTGGCTAGAGGCCTGGCGCAAAGTCGCTAAAATGTCTCGGCCATACAAGGCAGTGGTGGGTGCTGGGCTCAAGAACGAGATCCGTGCGATGATGACCGGAAAGAGCTGGGGATCCGGTGCATTTTGTAGCGCTGACATTTTTGACAAGGGAAACTTGGAGTGCAGAAGTGGCAGCATGTTGTTCAGTTTTCTAATGCGGTTGTGGGTAATATATGTGCAGCGAATTCTCTATTCATACATTCTCAGGGTGTGGAAAAAGAAGGTCCCCAAGGTGCGAAACTTAAGGGGAAGCAAAGCCAAGATGACCAACAGAGAAGGACAACATTTGCTCCACAGCAGCCAGGACATGCAGAAAACATCAGCAACTTCACAGCACCAACGTGGGCATCGGGTCCATCTTCCCTGCAGTGGCGTGCTGCTGCAGAGCGAGCAGGGCGAGTAGTCCTCGAGGAGAATCCGAATTTGTTGATTTCTATCGGTGGCCTGGACTATTCTGGCGACCTCCGGGATTTCAAAGATCTTCCAAACCTTCCCAAGGAGAAGTTGGTCTATGAAGCGCATTCATATTCCTGGCAAAGCACCAGCAAGGTGGTGAATGTGGCTTTGCCCGGGCCAATTTTTGGGGATGAACCTGGAGAAACTCAGCCAGGAGCCCTGGAAGACGTGCGCAAAACCTGCACTGCCCTGGGCGACTCCTGCGCAGGTGTCACCTGCACCGGCCTTGGCGACTGCTATGCCCGACGCGGCCTCGCGGAGCAACCACTGCGGGGCGCCATAGCAGCGCCCGGGCACTTCAGTCAGATTGATCGCTTCAGGACGGTGCAGTTCACACCAGTGGCTTAGCTCATGGAAACTGCTTCGTTGTGTGAATTTCGTGGCGGCCCCACAGTGGGGTTGTCCAAAAATGGTGGCTTCCCAACCAGTCGTGCCTGTTTTTGGTTGGTTGTATGGTGCAGGAGCTACCACCTGGACCGCCATTTATGGACAAACCCAAGTAAAGCATAGTAAACCGGCGCGCAAAAAAAGCAGCCAGCTGGGAGTGTCCCTGACAGGACTGATCGCAGCAACTTCGCAGCGCAGACTGATGCGTGGTGGGGATTCCTGGTGAAGGAGAACGTGGTCCCAGTGATTTTGACCGAGTTCGGCATGTCGCAGGAGCACTTCATGTCACGATGCCGGAGTTTCAGATGTTAATGTTCAAGTCAATCATGAACAACCATTTGACCCATGCTTCGATCTCCATGCAATCTACGACCAGAGAGTGTTTTATAGGCACTTTCTGCTTGTTCTATGCACGTGGCACGTGTTGATCGCCTCTGTCGAACTCCAGGAGTGGCAAGAAGACCCAACTGCGAAGCTTTGGTTTTCTCAAATCTCCGACTACATCAAGTCCACAAAGCATCAAGGCCAGGGCGTGTGTGAGGGGTTCAACCATAGCAGTGTAGATGGAGGAAGACCTTTAAGTCCAACAGAAAACCAGGCCATTCAAAATGCAGAAACAAGAAACCCAAGCATGGGAAAGTTCATAGCAGTCAACCAAAAAACCGGACCTCAGAGTAAAGATATAGAGGACACAACATAGTGACCATAGTTTGTCACGATTTGGTCAGCCGAAATCATGTGCAGCACCAGTCACGGCAGGACTGGATTGGATGTATTGGACCTTGATCGGAGAACAGGAGGGAGGCACCTCGCGTAGCGCTGGGCAGACGGAATCCTTTGGGGTGCTCAACCATTGCAACACCGCTCCAGCTGCGATGGCACACCTCGAAGCGATTCAGAACTTGATGTCCTCCAAGGAAGGATTGGTGGTGTGAGCTTGGCACTGATTTGTTTGATCAGTTTGGCTTTCATTGTTTTAGGACAACTGCGTATGATTATTTGTTTTCATTGATCTTTGTCTAAGTAGCCATCATAAGACTGATTAGCTATCATCAGATAGTTAGTATAGAATCCAGACCACATCCTTCGGGCCTTGCGACACATTGGTGGATGCATCAAAGTATGCAGCTGGACGGGCCGTGCGCCCGACGTTTGAAAATCTTTGAAAGGACTGTGCCGTCCGGCTCTAGGTGCGCGAGCAGGCGCATTGGGGTGAGACTTCTGAAGTTTGTGGAATTGGTTCAGCACTGAGATCTCTGGAGGTGTCATTTCGGGGGCCTGATAGGTAGAAAAGTCATGGAAGGTCAACAATCATCAATGCCATCCTTTCAGAGCTAGGAACACTGCGGAAGTGCCACCTGGAACCTACGTAGATAGCTCGGCATGAGGAAAATGGGCCGGCCGCACAGGAGGGTGTATTTGGCTGGGGGGCAAAGGCTCTAAGCTTCTGAGCAACATCCATGAGAATCTAAGAGAGATCAGATGGTGGCAGGGGTACTGTGAAGCTGCGAAAACCAAGAGGCCCGAAAAATAAACTGTTGCAAAGACCGTAGTTGAACTCACCGAGATGGCGATGGAGAGAGAAAGACCTTCCATCAGCTCTACAGTTTTGGATTCTTTCGCCTAGGGTATCTCACAAAGCATGGGTTCTGCCATGCCAATCTCGAGGGATTTCTTTCGACAGGTTTGAGAAATGCCCAGTTGCACCACCATGCCACGGTGTTCCGGGCTTGCTGCAGCATCGGGCCGCTACACTGCCTCCGGCATCCGTGGCTCAAGGCTTTGCTACACCCTTACTTAAGGGTGCAGTCTTCAGGGCCGAAAGGGGCCCAGGAGAATGGGCGATGAGAAACACGATGATTTTCACGGATTCGTGATGAACCTTGTCATCAGACAACTCAAATCCCATTTGGAAACGATCTCTTGATGTGGAAACAAGTGGAAACCGCGATTTCTGAAACATGTTGTCAGCAAAGTGATGTCATGATGCCACACTACTAATCTCCAAAACAACGCCACGACCTGAACGCCCTGAAACTGCTTGCGTAACGACCAGGCTTCCCATCCAAATAAATATCGAACTCTCACAGCCTCTCATGATGCGAGCTGCATGATGTCAGAATCTTTCCAGTCCTGCCAGAATTGCCTGGCACCATCACATGACACCGATATCTTCAACAAGTGTCAAATGATGTCAAGTGACATG
Organism: Symbiodinium kawagutii; assembly: GCA_009767595.1. Classification (NCBI taxonomy): domain Eukaryota; class Dinophyceae; order Suessiales; family Symbiodiniaceae; genus Symbiodinium; species Symbiodinium kawagutii. The sequence continues at coordinate 170,589 of VSDK01016768.1, forward strand.
GGAGGTTTCAGGCAACCACAAAGAGCCCAAGGGAGCCTGGTCGTGTGCTTGGCCACTTTCATTCTCGTGCCGTGTTGGTGCCCCACGTGCCCAAATCGACCTAATGGCACAGTCAGGTGCGGGCGGGTGCAGCAAAATCGGGCCGTGGAAGTGGACCTGCATCAAGCACTGAAAATAACAGTGATCAAGATGGCTTGATGACTTGCATGTGTGGCCGCGCTTCCTAGATGCTTACCTCACCATTGGATGGGCCCAAGATGTTGCCAGGTTTAGGGATCAAGCTCAGTTGGAAGGCATGCTGCCCAAAACGGCTGCCAGATCTCGCCATTCTCCTGGCGGCCCACGGCGGCCCCCATAAACCTACTATCCTACTCTGATGAAACTGGGAGGCTATCCACAAATCACTACTGTTAGGTACTATATAGTGCTATTAACCATATCCACTAGTATACCTGGTATCCACAAACCACTAATTTTTAACTACTATTGACCATATCCCCTTATCGAGTATTAATTGCATTTGTTGTGTTTTTGGGAAAGGAACCATATATCCACTAAAGCAAGGGATCGCCACCAAGGAAAGCAGCTCAGCTTCTCATCTGATGGACGATCGTGACATTTGTGCATCCGGCAACTTAACGTGGTTTGTCAGTTTTGATGGCCCCAAATTCTACTCCAAATGTCTGAATTTCAGCAATGGCGATCTTGAAGCCTTGGGATTTTGAACAGAAACCGTGAGTCAAGCAGCAACCAATCAGGTTATCCATAGGAACGTTGGGGGCCTGATGGCGCAGTTGCTCGAACGAGCTTATCAGATGTGACCAATGTGATAGCAAATCACTCCATCAATTGTTCACCAAAAAAACCTTCCATACTGAACAGTTGCAACTCAATTCCACGCTGATTTTTTTCACTCATCATTGGATGGTCAACGGCATTATACTTACTACATCCCCTATTGTTGGTGGTTACCCCTTGTTAATAACCATTCTTAATCGTTAAGAAACCTTATTACTGGTGTATCTCCCCCATAGTTATAGCCATTATTGATAACTATTAATTAATGGATTCTTCGCCATTGTTAGCATTTTTTAATAATTACATAGTGATAACAACAATTGTAATGATGATGAAGCCAATTAACCTGTACTACGGCAATAATTATGGTGATAAATGCAATTGGGGTGACCATAATTATGAATTAACTGCTGTTAACCATTAATGATTAGTAGCCATCATTAAGAGAACCATTCTGAACATAACCATTATTCTCCTTATTAATCATGCATTATAATTAACCGTAGGGGTAGCCATTATCATCATCCATTATAAGCATTAATAACGAGAAAGAAACGTTGTACTAAAACCATCAGCAACCCATGAAAGGTTATCATTAGTAAGAACCGTTGTAACAATAATCATGAATGATTATCAATTCTAACCATTAATTATCCATTATAACTATCCATTCGAACCATTATAACCATTACTATAACTATGTTTATAACGATTAACAACCAATTAAAGGTTATTAGTATTATTGTTATTAGAATGGTTAATTATTATAACCATTACTATAACCTTTGTTAATGACCATTATAATCATCATTATAGCCATTATCATTAACCGTTCCCACTATTCCTCTTATTCCTATTATTCTTATTTTTCATGGTTAACCACTATTATAGTTATGATTATTATATCGTTATTATCACTATTAACCATAATGAATAGTTATAACTACTGTAATCATTAATATACCACTAGCCACTATAATCATAACTATTACTATCATTATGGTTGATTTTTTTATGACTATGGTTAACCATTATTATCATTATCTAACCATTATTATCATTATAGTTATGACTATTATAGTTATTATCTAACCATTATTACCGTTATTATCATTATTATCATGATTATAATATGGTTAATAATAGCTATTTGACCCAGGAATAGTTATTACCATTATTATCAAACCACTATTATAATTATGATTATTTTTATTATTACACTATTATCATTATGGCTAACCATGAAAAACCAATTCCTTGGGTCGCTGGTTTTGGTCAGGACGAGCGTCTCGCTGGGCCGGGACCTGGCGTGAGGAGAGCGAGGCGAGGAAGGGCGGAACGGCCGTCACGCCGTGGTGCCGGGTGGTGCACGTCGGGGTGAGCCGCAGCGCCTGGTGGTGCCTTTAGTGGTGGTTAATAGGGGCGCCTTATTGCTGGTTACTGGTGGTTGATAGTGGTTCAATGTTGGTTCAATAGTGGTGCTTAGTGGTGGTTACTGGTGCTTAGTGGTGAGTAGGAGGGAAAACCACGGTTTTCTACTAAGGAAAGCATGGGAAATTCTGTGGTTCACGATGGTTAAGAGAGAGACTATGGTAAAGAGTGGCCAAGAGATGTTAATAGCGGTGAATAGTGGGAAACCGGGAAACCATAGGGTGTAGCCAACAACAAAACAGCTGGCTGTTAGTTTGCTAAGGGATCTATAGAGGCGATAAGTAAAAAAACCATTCATAATCGTGAATAATAGGGGGGCATGGCTGACCGCTACGTGGGAGGGTGAATAATAAGGGGTAAATTTCAAGAAAAAATGGTTGATGGTTGATGGTGGTTCGTAATGTTAGACCCGCATATCCGTAATCCCCTTATATATTTGATGGCAAATCACCTGCTTGGTAAAACTAGCAGTCGTTTTTGAACAAATGGATCTACCCTTTGCAGTTCACATCTGCTGGTTACCCAAAAATGGATAGTAGTTCACGCCCCGCCGCAACAACGGTTGTTTGTTCAGTTTTGGGAACGGCCACATGTACAGGGTGACTCACAGCCATGCGCCCTGATGCGCTGCTTCGTTGGGTGCAACAGTGTGACAAAGGGTGGCCTCCCGATCTACATTTTCTGTTGGGCACCTGCGTGGTTTCAGGCTGACATGGCATCGAGCCGCTCACTTAGAACAAGAGGAGTGCCAGGTGCCATGAATGTTTCGCGAAGGTCATGCATGCTGCGGAAATTTGAACGGTGTATGTTCTTTGTCGGTTCCTGAAATTGGCTGGGCAGGGTGCCCCATGTGCCTAAGGAGACTATGGCTGGCGAGAGGTGTGGACCATCGAAGCAGCGTGCCAGGGTGCTCTGATGATTTCTCACACATCAGTGGGTTAGAATCGGTTAGAACAGATACAAATACCGATGCGCTCAGACATGCACCAGATACGCTGCATCAACAAGGTCAAATCATATGTTTGTGAGATGAAGTGAAGTCCATCTCACATGGAACCATGCCACACACATCTGCACTTCTTTCATCTTGCGCCAGGCGACATGGGCCTCTCGGTTGAGCTTTGACAAGGAAAAACAATTGAAAGTGGCAATGAATGGCTTGGGCATGACCGATGAGGCGCGAGGAAATCAGTCCATGACTTGCAGCAACTTCAGCCTAGCCTGGCGGCTTGCCAGGGCATCAAAGAATGGGGTGCCTGGTTTGTGCAATACTCTGCACAACTCGGTTGGGAGCCTTAGCTGTGGTGAAACTCATGGGGTGCTGCTATAGTTCATTGTTGGCAGGTGTGTTTCGCTAATAAATTCGTTGCGTTGGGATGGTTGGGGGCTTGCATTTGCTTGTCCATTGAATGGCTGCTAATTGTGAAGAACAAGCGGCTATATGATTCACGCTTCATCAATGAGCTAAATGTTGGTCCGTATTGTATAACTAATTAGTTAATTATTAACAATTCGGTTGATTTATCAAGCATGACTGAATGATGAAAGGTCCATTCATCAACCCCAGAACTTAACCATTAACCAAGACCATCAACCAAGACCATCAACCAAGACCATTAACAGCCATTAATCATTTTTTACCCATGTTCCATTCATTGACCACTCTAGCTGTCATAGGTATGTTAGCAGTATAAGCCCGTATGCTAACCATCATAGCCCATTATCATTCCCCATTCTTATCATATGTGAGCCAGTATGCTTAATCATTTATTGATCATTATCCTCTCATGAGCAACCATTGATCATTATGGGTTACTAGAGTTCACCATTCATTGACATAACCACTATTGATGACCAGTAGCAACCATTCATAAACCACTATTCACTACCATAAATCGCTACAGTTCACCATTTATCGCCCAAACCTTTCGGTGAATGACCCACGTTCAGGCCATGGCGGTGCCCTGCGTGCCAACCTCGTTGACTTCGCGGAGCCACTTGGATCTACCAGGGGTGGTAACTGGTGCCAGAAGCCCACATTAAAAAGAAAGGCCCTGATCTATAGCAACAAACTGGCCGGTGATGGCCGGCCATCAGTTGGATCCATCAGATGCAAATATTTTTGCCAAAGGGGATGTTGATGACCGACAGATATCGGGGTTTCTTAAGCCAGAGGGAACCCCCCAACAAAAATGGTTAACTTATTACCTATACATGACAAATGTATGAAGGATGAGAGCTGAGGGTGTCTTTTAAGCAACGCCTATATGATCACATATGGCATTGGTATGATTTGATCCAAACGATTGAGATGCCGGTAGGCGTTTTTGACGGCTAAGCACCTTGTTGGCGTGCGTTTTTGGATGATTTTTGAAGGACGGGCCAAAACCACCAGTGACGGAGGTATCTTCATGGTTGGCCTGAAGAGTCCGATGGGCATCACCATTCGAGGTTCACTGCCTTACAGTTCGAGTGTCCTGATGACAAGCCTTATAATGTTTCAATCAACCAGGTATTGTCAACCCTGGATTAAAAAGCCCGCAGTTATCCCTAGTTGAGCAATTCAACAGGGAGCATCACCCAAAACAAAACCTTGGTTTCCTACGAAAGTGGTACCCCAAATTAATCGATCCGGTTTTTTCAAATCCGAGGTCAACATTAAACAGAGGGGAAAGATGTTTATAACGTTGATTTTTTCCCTTTTGATTCATCACTGCTAACCTACTATTAGCCTATTAATTATCAGTAGTAACCATTATCAACTAGGTTAACTATTAACGACTATTATAATATCAGGTTATTGACTACTATTAACCACTATTAACTATTACCATCAATTATTAATGATTACCACTATCAACCACTATGATCCTATTATGAACTTATCATGAATAGTGGTTTTGAAAAGTATTACCTATTGATTATCCACTATTAATCACTATTACCTATTTATTGGCTAAGGATAAATGAAACTATATATTCAATGATCAATTACCACTATTAGCCACTTAGTAGCCACTATTAACCTGCCACTATTAACCATGGTTAAGCTATTATAAACTATATATTATTTCAACTTGGACCTGCCCCAAAAGATCCTGGGCCCTCAGGAACCAGCTGACTTCCGCTGGAGCGGCCACCTTGCACCTTGGAGCGCGGCGCTGGTCATGTTCAGATGGGTGGTTTGAACCGAAGTCAGGTGGGAAAACCATTGGAAAACCATGGGAAAACCGTGTGAACACCATGGAAATCATGGGAAAACCATGGAAATCATGGAGAAACATGGGAAAAGCGAGCATCAAACGTGTACACAAGCATGTTGGAATGCTGCTCTTGAAGTTGGAATTTGCAAGTCTTGCTGAGAAGTTTTCCTGCCAAGATGATGTGACATATCCCCGGAAGCACTCATTTCGATGGTTTTTGCGTTAGGCAGCCGGTCAACCAGAGGTGACTAAATTTGATTATGTATATATGGTGATTTCTTTTAGTAGGGGACCCCCTAAAAAAGGTTGGATTATCACTTTAAACGGTAAATATTGGATGTTTTTGGGGCACCCTAATTTAAAGAAACTACCAAATCAGCCAAGGGACGTTAGCTTTGTTTGGGCAATATCTACCACTGCCATGCTTCATGAGTGTGGGGATTTTTCACGTCCGTTCGCAAAACGCAGAAGAACGCATTTTCAGACTGCATGATCCAGCAAGTTGGCAAATTGACCACGCAAATGATGACTTCTCAACATAGGGGTGCCCCCAAATCAACTCTGATAGAAATCATGCATAATTAGCAACAAACCATTCATTTTTGGGGTTTCCAATTTGAAGAAACCACCAAATGATGATGGGCTTGGGCATGTTTCAACAAATTAGCATACGTGCTAGCTTTCTTCATTCAACTTTTTTTGGTACAACTGCACGTCATGAGGTCTGGAGGTTCCTCTTTGGTTTGGATTATGTCACTGAGGTTAACAGAATTGTCCCAGCAAGTCTGAACAGAGATCAGACAACTGAGCAACACAGGTACAACATAGTCAGACTGGAGGCCTTTGATTTAGTGCTACTGCACTTTATGAGGGGGCTAATCAGTGCTACTTTTACCCACTTGGTTTTGAATCAGACGAATCGCGATCACCAATATTAAGTCAGCGGTTTGGTTTGGGATGACCGCGAGTCCAGCAAGATTGATGTATACAAATCACAGGAGTAGTCCAACAGAAATGATCCATATTAGCAAAGGTGAAAACGGTTTCAGAAGTTTGTTCTTAAGCTTTCAAGTTTACATCTTTGATTTAACTGTTGGACGCAAACAGTGGTTGATCATTTGTAACCTCTCAAACGGCGCAAGTGGGCGCAAATTAAGTTGATGTCCAAAAAACATTGATAACCTCTGAAAGACGTGTGTTTTATGACCTCTCAAGCCCTATCGATTTTTGAGTCATTCATATAATCATAAACTCTCAAAATATCTCAACATGTGTGTTCTTTCCCCTCCCCTGGGCATCCCTGGATGTCCTTGGGACACTTCATTCATCTTCATTCCCGGTGCGCTCGGTGTTCCGAGGCTGAAAACCTTTGCAGCTTGTGGCATCGCAGTCCACGTGGGGCCACCCAGAGTGGGCGTGGGGTGCACTGATGGCGGGCTCCGTGGCTGGATCGAGCCGCTGCTCAGGTGCTGAAGCTGCACCATAACATCATCAAAGATGCAGGTTGGGCCGATGCGGGTTGCGCCAACAAGGTCTGTTGACAGGCTGTGATGCACTTGGTGAAGAATCCGTATCAGACTGCTCGTTTGAATCTGGAGATATGTTACGAAAGTGTTGGCAAGAAAGCCAAACAGCCGTATTATCTTATTGATTATATATTCTCACTCTTATACTTATTTTTATGATCATCATGGGTATCACCGTCAATTCCCCACCAGGATGGCAGTTCATTGTAGTCGTTGCAGTGATTTCAATGACAGGCTGTTTCGCGGACTATTTTAGGACAGCGGCTGCCGGGCTGGTGTTCAGAGAGTCGTTCACCGTTTCCTCACTAGGAAGTCATGGCATCGCGAGATTACGGGGAGGCTGTCGCAGGGCTGAATGCCATGCCCTGCCGTTCATGGACAGAAACTGTCAGGACGTGCGATGGATGTTTGCAAGAGTAGGGGAGCTCAGCCCTTTTCTTTGTACCAGCAAAACCTATTTTGATGCGGAAATGCCTCACATTCAGCATCTCCAACTTCTGATTCCTGTGCTGCTGCAGTCCTCCTTGCAAGCCACAGCTGGCTGGCTGTCGGGTCTCGAAGATTCAACATTTTCCAACCTTGCGTGGGGTGATTGCCCCCAGTGACCGATAATTTCCAGGATTTTGGCACCAGAGCATACCAGAGCCAAACGAGCCCAAGTCTTTTTACATCTTTTTACAGGTGATGTGTGATGAAGTGTTCCCTCGCCCAGGTTGCATCTTAGCCACAACTCCCTTGATGCGAAAGCATCTGCTGTAATTGTAGCTGCTGCTGCCTCTGTCTGGACCTTGGACCTCTGGAGTCGGTGAGAGATTGTTTGGGTGCGAATGGCAAGCCGCAAGTGGCAGTGCCATTGCTCACTGCCCCATACCAGATCATACCAGGGAACCACAAGCAAGGAGTTGAAAAAACATGTTTGCAAACCCTCCGCCAACGAAGCACCAACAGTATCCTATGATCATTTCGACTCAACCTTGGATCTCATAGAAGGCTAGAGAATTCTATCATATGATGCAACATTTTTCACCATTATTCAGCGTTGGGTACATCAATCAACCAACGACCAACCATTGACACACCATCAATCAACCCTTACCAAAGCACTAGGAGGCATCAACAAACCATTCATTCCCTTACTCATTATTCATTATGAGCCACTAGCAACCCATTGCAATTTACCATTCGCACACCATCATCACCATGAGCCATCAATGATCGCATTTTCCTGAAAGTGTCATCACGTGCTAGGCCAAAGGCGAGGATGGACTGCCGGGATCTAAGGTGCTGTTGATTCGAAGGTTGAACCAACAAGGATGCCAAGGGCACAAGCAGCAAGAATACGGGTGTAACCAAGGCTATTAGCTGGTGGTTTCAAGATACAGTTCGTGATTTTGGCTTGTGATGATTGATTCACGGGGATGATGGCTTCCAATTGGCCTGGAATGGAGCAACCAACCACCAACCAGAGCAAGTGGATGAATGGATGAATAAGTCCATGAACATCAACCATTATGAGCCATTCGCGGAGAATCAAAAAGTGTATTACTGCCTTATTCCCCACCATTGGATGGCAATGCTTATGGGGATTCAGCCATTCTCTGATCATCATATCCTAGCATAAGCGCCTAGAGTGATTGTCAACCATTATCAGGATCTAAATCAGGATCTTAATGCATTTATATTTGGCCAGCATCAAGGCGCGGAAGAAATTCATTATCACTTGCTGTCATGAGCTATGTTCATCTATGTTCAATTGTAATCAAATATCATCACTAGTCATGATCATCTTTATTCCATATCATTCGCGATCATCATCTTTGAAATATGTATATGTGATCGTTCTTGCTGTCATTTTAAATGTTTCTACCGCCGCAATTAGCCATTCCCAGCATTGACGTTGTTATTGCCACTTTAGTTACCATGATCATTTACAATTCTTTATCATCACCACTGCTGTTATACTTGCTATTGCCATTATTGTTGCCATCATCATTTGCCGTGATCTTTTGCTTGCCAGTAGTATTGTCGCCATCATTGCTTGCCATTGTCATTGTTGTTACGGTCTGTTGTTACTATGTGTTCGTACTATTGATCCCATTATTTTCGTGTCATTCTTCTTCCATCATTTCTTGTCATTCATTATCATGTACTTTGCCCAGCCTGGCAGTGCATAGTGGTAAAGTATATGATGGCAACAATGCTAGTATAGTACAATCAATTTGGTTGCTTTTATTGTTACCAGGGATGTTACTTACTCACCATGATTTTTATCTCAATTGTTATTTGCCATTAGTGTCATTGCCATTTGTTTCCATTATTGTGACCATTTTTACTGTCATTGTTATCACTTGTCACTTTCGTTACCACCATTATCATGACAAACAATCATTGTCATTGCCATCGTTTTTATTGCCACCTTTGATGTTTTTGCCATCCTGATTGTTGCCACTCCTTATCAGATGCATTTTCTGTTGTATCAGTGAGAACCATCGAGGACTGCCACCATTATTACCATTTTTGTTGCCATAGCCATTGATAATCATTCTTATGTATCCTGTCAATTGTTATTGCAATCATTATGGTTTACTAAGGTTTACCAATCTTATTCTTGAAATTGCCATGTATTTTTTGCATTAGCAATAAATCCGCATAGCAAGGAGAAGATTGGTAAACAACAATGCTCGCATATTGACGTGACCATATTATCTTACCATTACATTCCATCACCATTGAACATATGATCATTACGCACATCGCCATTACTTTACCACCATGATTAGGCACATGGTGCACCTTAGAGGCATATTACCACCATTATTTACCACCATTGATATGCCACCATTGATATGCCACCATTGATATGCCACCATCCACCATCCACCATGAAATTACCACCATTACCACCATCCGTCGCACCACCATGGGCTGCTCGCTGAGGCCTTGTTATCCCCGCCGCTCAGGCGTTCCCAGATGCTGGCAGTTGGTGGTGAGCTGCTAAAACCATGGGAAATGGTGGTTAGTGGTGCTTACTGTTCGTTAATGGTGGTTAATGGTGGTTAACAATGGTCATTAGTGGTGGTGAATGGTGCTAAATGGTGGTTATTGGTACTTGATGGTGCTTACTTAATGGTGATTGATGGTGGTGAATGGTGGGTAACTATGGTGGTTTAGAGCATCTAGGAACCATAGGACAAACGATAGATTATTCGCTGTCACTAAACTCAGTCCGGCAGATTGTGAATCTTTTCAAATTGCTGTCAGAGATGCAAATACTTGGCAAGACTTGTCAAAGTGTGACTTGCAGCATTAACTAGTACTGGTATATACTGGAATTGATGGCGCTGGAAAAACATATGCTAGTAATTGATTGTTCATGGGCTAACTATCAGCGAAAAACGGTCGTTGATTCACCTCCAATATTTGTCAATCTCTGAAGCAGCTTGCAGTTGTTAAACCATAATGATTGTTAAGAACGTATGCATGGTTGATTCAACAAAAAGCTATTGCAGGGGTGAGTTGTCAAGCATAAGCCATCAACCCCTGGTACACCAACAGCTACTGTTAATACCTAACCAATTGGAACTTAACCCCTTGGTATAACCCCTGGTGTCCACCGCTGGAGGTGCACGGGGCTCCGTGCCACTGTGGCTGCGTTTGGAAAAGCATCTTGGACTGGATTGAGGTGGGTCAATATTAACCAACCAATGGCAGCGGGTTCTAACCAACAATCATAGGAGAAACAAGAGGAGAAAGATGGGCGAACTAGGGTAGTTTTGTCCCATAGCCTTGTTGAAGAATGACCATGCTGTACGGATTGCAGAAATGACAGCTATAGCACATAATGTGGTAGTGCTTCTTTTTCACTAGCATTGGCATGGTGGTTCATGTTCACTAGTTTAACGATTGCGCGCGTAATGATGGCATTCCT
>VSDK01016768.1:181607-201046 GCA_009767595.1 Symbiodinium kawagutii
ATTCCTGATTGCTACGCACTAATAACGATAATGGCAATACATATTAATTTGAACAAAATTCGCTGCATGCTATTGAGAAGAGGTAGTGTTCTGCAACAAACCACCCACCCGGCAAAAAACAAGTCCCCCAGCATAGAACCCAACATAGCAAGACTGGTAAAAACATGTGCGCTTTTGGCAGCATAAATGCCGGCATCATCCGGTGCCCAGTGGATCCTGGCAGCGGAAACGGGCAACTCTTCCTTCACTTGAGGTGAGAACAACGATAGCTACGCTACCCCTGGACAGGAATCCAGCGGTGGCATGCGTGCTGCCCATTCTTCTCGCGTTTGTGTCATAGGATGCTTCAGCAATCTCCATCAATCTCCTATGGTGTGATGGGTCTAGCATTGTACCCTGTTGACTGAAAAATAAAACATGCAAAGTGTTACACACCAGAAATCGGGCGTGAGAACGAGATCGAAAAACAAGCATCTTAAAAGGCATGTGTCACGATGGAATGGCAAAACTCAGCAAGGAAAAGCGCACGACAAGTGCAAGAAGGCGACTGCTGTGGGCGTTTTGACATGGCATGATGAAGACCTAAAGGCACACCGACCGACAAACACATTTCTGAAAGAACGGCGCTGCAAATCCACCTCCATGCATCAGCCAAAAAAACACCGTCATTCACGCCTTCCACGCATCAGAGCACGCTTGGCACCCTGCATCCAAAGCCCACTATTGGGGACATGATTGTTTAAGATCTATCCTTCCTCAGCCTTAGGAAGACACGCTACACTCAAGAAAGGGCGGCGATACCTGACCACAGCTCATCACAATGTGTGCCAAAAATCACCTGCACAAAGCTGGGTTACGCAGCGCAAAACGACCCAGGAACAATATCGATGATGGTGAATTCAGTGCAATCATGGACGTGTCAACGTCGGAAGCCCAGTGGATACGCCCTTGCAGTCGCTGCAAGCGGAGTCAGATGGACGTACCACCGAACAGAGGTGATGTTCAGCATTCCATCGTATTCCAGTGCAGTCCAGTCCAGTCCATTCCATCATCCTCGTCAACATCAGTCATCATGTTTCTCTTCACCCGCAGATATAACCGCCCGATGCCTCCGACTCCATGTCTCGGGGGCCCGCCAGGAGTCACCAACTCTGCAGCGCAAGGAGCAAGTGGTGCGCCGGGCCTGGTGGTTGAGGTGACGGCTATAATGGTTAACCATGGCTGACCGCTCTTGGTTGGGAGGGAGCAAGGCCAGGAGCCAGGGTACCTATATGTAGCCCTTTAAAGGGCCTTTCAATTTGGAGCTACCAGGAGGGTTCTAACAAAATTCTGGATCATGAACCACGGCAATAGCCATGGGCAAGGCTAGTTAAACATTGATAGTAGTGATAATATAGTGGTTAACCATGGTCAATGTTAGATCCATATTCGTAACCCCCCTATATTTGGGATGCAGCACAGGCTATTCAAGGCAAAGTGGGGATGATTATTGGTGCTTTCTTAATAGGGATGTACCATGAATAGTTAAAGTAATATCCTCAAGAAATGGTCAAGACTAGTGCTTAGCATGATCATTGGCAATAACAACGATTTGCGATGATTCTTCCCACATGTATGCAATGGCTAATGGTGGTTAATAACGTTCATAGCCCCCGAATGGTGCTTTGAGATGGGTTAATGTTCAATATTGATGCCTCATTTGAATTTTGGTTGATGATGGTTGATGATCCAGATATAGTTGTGACTGTGACAAATAAGATGTAATTTTGGCCAATATGTCTTTGCCGGGCCATTGCGCAGCAAGGCCGTTCCTACAGCTATTGAAATGCCAGAGATCCGCCGGTTGTTTTTCAGTGTCTCTTTTTGCTTGGGGTCCATTTGTCGATCTTTGTCTGATATTTGAAACATCGCCGTGATTTGTTTGTACTTGCCGTTTACAAGATGCTAGAAACACAAACCAAGCTTCGGCAAGAGGGTCTGAAAAAAAAGCACAAACCAACTATGAGAAATTGCTCCAGCTATCCCAAGATTCTTCCAAAGGCAAACGATAAGCAGTTTTTGAGAGATGAGCCGCCACCCAAGCACACATCCCTGGTTCCCCACATCCAGGTGCACCCCGCACTGTTCCTCGGTAGTCGAGCTCTGTGGCTGGTGGCTGGATATTGGGGCTTAAGTAACCGTTGATAATGCCTGGTCCATGGTTACTTAACGGTTCATTCAGGGATTTAGTGGTCAACTAACTGTTATCAATGGTCAAGTATGGTAAACAAGGGTCAATTTACGGCTTATGAATCGTCCGATTCGTGAACGATGAATGCTCGACAACGTGCTTTTCAATATGTTGGCTGATGGTTTGTCAATGTCCTCAGTTTTGCTGATTCCGATTCCAATCAACATGTAGGTGCACCCATGGCATTCCTTCACCATGGGGGTGCCGAGATTTATAAATTTGGACCATCGGGTTGGGCGCCCTCGGCTGGAGCTGAACTCTTGGGATCTCTTGAGCGCGGTGGCGAGAGTTGCGGGATGTTCACCTGTGCATTTTGGTGGTCAGCGTCAACTGCCAGAATTGTAGTTCAATGGTGATCAAATGTGATCAATGGTGATCAATGGTGATCAATGGTGATCACCAAAATGGATGAGATTGATTGAACTCTTGACTCGTTCAATGGGCAGAGAGTTGTGGATGTGTACTGCCAAAACCAACCATGACCCACACCGTCAAAACAGGGACTTGGAAACAGAGAGTGGATGGTTGGGTTTGACATGGCCAGGTGCTTCAGCTGTACTGCTGAAGCTTTGTCACCCAGGTTGCGCTGCCAAAGTCCCCCCGGCAGTCCACGCGAAGAACTTGGGAAACCAGCGACGTGCGGAGCCCAGAGACGCGTTTCCCGGCCATGGGAACGGCACAACGGTGCGCCTGGCCTGGGATTGGCACTTCGACCAGCTGTTAACCACCTCCTGTGAAGCACTAGCCTTGGAGTCTGGGTCAATCAAGAGCCTTCATGAATTAACATGGTTGGTATGGTTGAATTATGCATGGTTTATGTATGATGAATTCTTTTATCCAGTCTTCCGCGGTTGAGCTGTCCTATTTATGGTTGAACATTGTTGAAGTGCCAATCTTATCCAATCTTCCCCTTCCCTGAGGTACTGAGACAGTTGAGCCGATGGAGGACATGTTGGAGCTGCAGGGAGGTACAGCCATCAGAATTGCAAGCTGTTAGCCTTGGTTGGTGAATGATGGTGAATGGTTGATTAGTACTTTAATACCGTGGTTGGTACTGGTCAACGGTTGATTATGTTGTTCCATGGCTGGTAGTGCATAAGGATTCACTTCAGTCCAAACTGAAACCGACCAGCCACCAGATGCATTAAACTGCAATCTGGTACTCCCTAACCTGGCAAGGGAAAATCCACCACTTATAGCTGGTTTCCCAGGGTTTCCTATAGACCATGGTGACTGCTACCTTCGATGACCAGCTTGGGTGCACTCAACTTGGCAGCCAGCCTTGGGAGACCCTGTAGGGCCCTGTAGGACGACTCTGGCGAGTTTCTCCTGAAGTTGCTGGCCAAATCCGCCCCAGTGGGGCTGCCTTGACGGAGCGGTGGCAGATGATGGTAGTGCAGCCGGTAAGTAGTCATTGATATTGGCGGACAAGAAAACAACTGGCACCAATTATATTGGTATGACAATTATCAGCAGGTGATGGTAGACGAGAAAACAGCTGGCTGATATTGGTTGATGAGGCTGCAGTGTAGAAGCAATCGCGATCACAATCGTGCATAATAGAATATGATAGATCAGAACTCAATCAGTCATGATAAGCGACCATGATAATCAATCAAACCAAAATCAAACAAAACAAATCAAACATGAGAATGATAACCAATCATGATAACCAATCATGACAACCAATCATGATAACCAATCATGATAACCAATCATGATAACCAATCATGACAACCAATTAGAACCAGGCCCACTTGCAGTTTACCACTGTAGATCCCGCAAGCCGAGGCCCAACCAGGGGACGAGAGCACGAAGGTGGGAGACCAAACGCGACTGGACCAAACGGGTTGTAATAACCAAGCAATGAAGCCATGGCCTGGTTCATGTGGTTT
Source organism: Symbiodinium kawagutii (assembly GCA_009767595.1). Classification (NCBI taxonomy): domain Eukaryota; class Dinophyceae; order Suessiales; family Symbiodiniaceae; genus Symbiodinium; species Symbiodinium kawagutii. Next base: position 185,733 of record VSDK01016768.1, read on the forward strand.
ATAGGTTACAAGGGTTGACCTGGTTGATGCTTGTGACCATTGGTTGTCATGCTTGCCAAAGCCTATGGTTGATTTGGTTGGCCTGGTTATTTCCCTAGTTTTATTACACCTAAGTTGGTGGTAGGTATACCTGGTTGACTTGCAAGAGTGGATGTCACTATTCAACACATGGCAAGTTGATTCTGCACCGGCTGCGTGGCCATGAAGAGTACAGCACCTGGCAGGAATCTGAGACGGCAGACGCCGCCAGCACTGCTGCCACATGTGCCAGCACCTCTGCCGCAGGCGCTCAGCAGGGCAACGCAAGCCAGTTTTGGTCCCTTTGGAACTACCCTTCTGGGAACTGACATGGATCCTCCCGCAAGCATCTCCCAAGTGCAGAACATGGACATGCAACCCGTACCTGGGAGGGGCTGTTCGTTTGCAGGAGTGGTAACCCGTTACTACTGTAGCTTGGTGTTGCTTCCCTATCTCACTGCAAAGCTTTATCGGGTCGTGGTGACCTTGGTGTGACCCCTCTAAATTCAACCAGTTAGGGGTTCACGGATCCAGGCTTCGGACGAAGAGATAAGACATGTCACCACGATTAATCATCAACAGTGGTGAACATCCAAAGTTGAACAAACAAGTTTTTGGGGGCCTAAGTTGGTTTATGCCTAGGGACCACTTTCTTGGAAGCAGTAAACTTCGCTTATTGATATCCAGTTGATGTTGATTCATCAGCACCCTTGAGCCTACTGCCAACCACAGGCAGTGGCGTCCTTCCAGAAGGTCTGGGCGCTGCAAGGGCTTCGCTGTTTGCAACCCCAAAATTCGATGAAGCTTATGGTTTTTGGTGGGCAAATGATGGTCATAGATGAATGAAGCTCAGGTTGGGAAGACTTTCTTCTTGGGTGTTTGAGTTACAGGGAATTTGTGCAAGCGTGTGGATCGACTTCGATGAGGGGTGCCAATCCATGGTCAAATTTTGACTCACTGATCTGGCGCTCACAGTTCCATGAGTTTGGAGGATGGGAACGTGCCGAAATCGAACGCTGGGTCATGGCCTCAATGGATTCGGTGATGGCCTTGGTTACTTGAGAACGTCCAGGTGGCCAGTATCTTGGTGCCGGTGGTGCCACCGCTGGCGTGCTTGAGGCAGCCCCTTTGTTGATAACAGTCATGATGATGATGATGATGATGATGATGATGATGATGATGATGATGATGATGATGTTGATGCTGCCGATGATGATGCTGCCGATGATGATATGATGATGGTGATGGTGATGATGATGATGATGATGATGATGATGATGATGATGATGATGGTGATCATGACGGTGAATATTGGCTACGGATGGTTGCAACTCATAACTGATGGTTAGCTGTATGTTCATTGCAAGTGTCAACATTCGACGTTGCCAACGCCGTCGAACCTGTGCTGAGGACCCTGACGTGGGCAGGCGCGATATAGTTGCGGTAGAAAGATGGGATGCAGCCCAGAAGCTTAGAGCCAAACTTGCATGAAAACGTCCACATTCCATCATAATCCGGTAGCTCTCTTTTGAAGGGCGTGGACTCCTGCTAGTAAATAGATACAACCCCCTCCAAAAAACAAAGCTGAAGTTTGCGCGGTGGAGATTGGGAATGCATGATGATTTATGGTGGTGCCCGGTGAGTTCGAATGATTTTGGATGCTAGTAGATTATGATTAGAAGATAGGCTAAGATAGGTGATGCTTGATAGCTTGGTGACCTGGTGCTGCTGCTTGCTGTTGTTGTGGCCAATGGTGGTGATGCCGTTGTCTCTGTCCAGGTGGGTGCGGGATGTCATCGACATCCCACCCGCAGTTGAGCCCAGGACGGGCGACCATCCCAACCCCCGCTAGGACTACCAGGATCCACGGGACTCAGATGTCTGGTACTCACCGATGTCAGCTGATGCTATTGCTGAAGTCCATGTTCCGAGCCGCAGAATTTCCTACGCAAGTGAGGTTTTTGCAGCTAGCCATATGATGGGTACATAGGTAATCATCGGTAGAGAGATAATGATAGATATATTACTGTAATATAGTTAGGTGTTATGACAACCTCAAATTTCGGATCGTTTTTCCTGGAGCTTTTCCCCTCGAAAGTGGTGCAACCTCTCCACAGCTGTTAGATGCCCAGAGACGCCAATAATCGTTATTTACCATGATCATCAATGTTTTTACCATTGCGAACCATCATATAATGATGATTGTTAGCAACAATTGGCCAGTATAACCCATAAAAACATCATGATAAACACCGTGAAGCATCATTAAGCATCATGAAGAATCATGCTGCAGCATCATTAAGCATCATCAGCCATTCCCCAGCGCCTTCACAGGAGTTCTTTGCCAAAGGCGCAACAGGAGAAGCTGACCATGGGACTCAAGGCGCGCCATGGTGGCTTGGCGTTTTGCGGCAAAACATGGCGAAGATGGTGAAGTTTACTGATAATCATCTAATAAATATGGCGGGTTATCTAGAATGATAATTATTTTAGCAAGGTTGATTATCTGTAATGACAATGATTATTAATGATAGATCATGTGTGTAAACCGGTTTCGATGGCCTGATTCAATGACGAGGCATTCTTCCCTGTTCTCTTTTCCCGACCTGACCGATCCCGCCAGAATTGGTTCAGTTGTTTTCTCCGCCTCGTCCGCCTTGACTGCCCGGGCTACCTCCTCATATTTTGCTTCTCCGTCAGCACAGGGCAGTAAGCTCACCGTCATTCACAGTCCCTCTAAGCACCCCAGCATTACTCCAAGTATTCGTGACCCGACCCGAACACGATCAGGAGCTCCACGTCGGTCGACCCAAACCCCAGAATGTCAGACAAGGAGCAGATTCTATAGGAAGACAGGATGTCAGAAAACCATAGAATGCTAGAAAGTATGTCAGATAGGATGCCTGCACAAAATGTCAAAGAATGCCAGTCCGACAGACTGACATGGTCGGGGTGTCACTCGAAACAAGCAATTTCTTGCGGTGCATGTGGACTGCCAACATGGCTCGCACCAAATTCAAACAGAGAAACATCCCACTTTGATCCATTCAATTCTATTCAATCAAGCCATGTGCGCAACGATTAGAAAGCATGTTTCCCGTAAATAGATTCCCAACTTGTACTGGTAAGTACTGAATCAGTGGCAACCAGCATGGCGGCCGCATGTGGCCACAGAAGCGCCATAACGGCCTTGGATTTGGATGCACGGGTGGCTCAAGCATACTGCGACTGCAGATTCAAACTTGTATAAGATGCTCCAGAGCCATTGGCCTTCTGTTGATGTTAAACACTTTCCAAATCTTTCCACTCCAAAGTGCCAGCGAGGAACAATTAAGGAACCATGCTCAAACGTGCCGTCGCGAGTGGTTTTCCCGGTTGAGTCCCGCAACTAGAAGACGGTTCCCAAGAGCTTCGGTGCCGTATGAGTTGTCACGCAAAGTCTCGACGTGATTGACCACCGGAGTCGGATGATAGTCTTCATTTGTTCATGAGATAGCAAGAGCAGTGCGAACAAGTCCTCGGAAGACCATTTTCAAAAACATCACCTCGCTGCTTCACTCTCTTCTCCTCTCATCTCTTCTAGTCGGTCGTTCTCACAATTTTTTGTTTGCCCGAATAGCTTGTGTGCTGGCCACCCCCCTCCGAGCATATCAACCTCTCACATCTTCGATCATAGCAGCGCTCCAACACATCATCAAATATTTCAGGAAGATGTTTTCACAGGCCTAATTCAACATGCTTCGACATGGTTATATATTACAAAACAATCAGGAGGGGTGAGGGGTTCAACCAGCTTCAACCAGGGGTTCAACCAAGGTGTTTGGATATCCTATAGCTGAAGCCCTGAGACATGACGAACGGTGTTCAACATGACTGGGTGTTCAACCCCCAAGGAGCTGCTCCCCCTGAGATCCCAAGATCTCCCAAGCTTCGTGGCTCCCCCCCCCGGCGCTGATCGGAATCGGGTCGCGCCCTGACGGAGACATGGAGACGCGGTCCGACCGTCGGAACTGCGACGACGCCCGGACGCCTAGGGAGGACGGGGAGACGCTCCAGGTGTCATGCTGGGTTTGTCATGCTCCAAGGGTCAGCCACTATAGTGGTTGATTTTGGTTAATGATGGCTAAGCATATATATGTATATATATATATATGAATAGGCTAAGAAGAATATTATTGGTCGTGTGGAATAGTTATATTGCTGTCAATAATGGCTGATAATAGGGAATAATAGCTAATTGATAATGGCTAAACAACTATGATATGGTGTTTTTTTGAAATTAGGGGTACTCCACAAATGGTTGGTTTATTGTTAAAGATGCTTGTGAATGGATGATTTGGGGGGTCCCCGGATTTGAGAAAGACACTGATGAACCATATAGAACCTCGATATTATATATATATATATATTTGATGGTGAAACACAGATGGAATTGACTAGGGGTGGTGTATGAATGTGGATTTTTCATGAATGAGAATGGTTTATGATAGTGAGTAATTTGAAGAGTGAACAACTGGTTGATGATATTGGTTGATAGTGAATATCATGGAGTTAGATCTAATGACTGGGTGTTGGTGGACCAGGGAAGCTCATTGTGTTCAAGCAGGTTATATAGGCAGAAGTATGTCCACATTCCGATTTGCATGCATCTCTCATTTTGTTCCAGTACATAGATACATAAATGCACACATGATAATCCACAAATAAAAACATGGATAATTAGAAATAGATCCATAGCGACATGTGGAATCATGCAGGTAGGTAAACTATAGTTGTATATGCATATGCTGCATATGCATTCACGCACGTCCACCGGCCATACATGTACAATGAAAGTCGCCTCACAGGGTGCTGCGGCTCGTGCTCTTCAATGCTGTTCACCTGCCCAGGTCACCCCAGCTGTATCATCGAAAGGCAAGGGGTTTGAGACAGCTGGGAGCCCGCTGTTGTGGCCCCGAAGATGCGGGATGATCAGCTTACCCAATGTGTTGCCCTAGATCCAACTGAAATTCTATGGGCATTCCCTAGGAAGCATGCAGAAAAGGGACTTAGAATGGGTTAGGTGTATGTGAGCCGAGGTGACCAGGTGTATTTGCTGAAAAATGCAGGGTGACCGAAATGGGCGAAGTGGGGGACAGCGCGTGCGCGCGACCTGGGTGCCAGGTTCCACGAAGACGCGACGTGGTTCTCAGCCCAATGGAAACGCGCGGCAGGCGAAGCCGTGAAGTTTCTCAGGGGAGCAGGTGAACGTAGGTGAACCGGCGAGCAGCCGCTTTCGTTTGCTCAATTCATTCCAAATAATTAAGGGGCAAAAAACATGCTTGCACTCTCTCTGACTATTTTTTCCTTATGGTTCGCTGGTGAACGAGATGGGTCCGGGTGTTGGTGCCCATATCAATTACCTCTCTATATGAGGTATACTTGAACGAGATATCCCAAAATGACGTTATCCAGTCCGAACTGTTATTCATTGAACTGAACGAGGCCGGGTTTGCGGGTTTGCCCTTCAAAGTAGCCTCATGAGATTTTGCATGAATAAGAGCAGCTGCTCATGTGTGGTACATCTCCGGATCAGGAGCTAGTCTATTTAAGCTTTTTGCATCTATTTGCTTTTGTTTGGCATGTTATTTTTCATGGTTCTTGAGGACCATGGTGTGTACCCAAATGATGATGATGATGATGATGATGATGATGATGATGATGATGATGATGATGATGATGATGATGATTTTGATGATGACGATGATGATGATGATGACGATGATGATGATGATGATGAAGAAGAAGAAGATGATGATAATGATGATGAAGATGATGATGAAGATGATGAAGATGATGACGTGCCAATGATGGAAAAAAAGAGTTGAGTCTATGCTGTCCCGACGGTGACGACGGCCGCGACAGGCTCAACAGGCACCGAATTTGATGCGACTGCTGCGTGAAGAAGGCGCTGAATGGATCGCAGCGGGATGTTTCAGCCGATCAAACGACGACCAGGAGGACAGCAGGATGAAAAGGAGCAAGAGATAGCAAGATGTCATATAATGATGCTTAAGAAATGGGAGTTGACGACCGTCAAGATCCATCCGATGATGGTTAGGAATCGGATTTGACGACGTTTAAGCAGCAAGATTCTACAAGATGATCCTGATGTGTACATCTCTTTCTTGTTAGTGGGGCCACACAGGTGGATCATGGTAGCTGGCTGGCGCCTGCTGCCTCCAAGACGGGATTTCCCTCAGCTTTCTGAAAGTCCCTGCTGAATAAATCCCCATAATTTGAGATATTCATGATATTCCAAATATTCCAATAGAATCCAATCACTTGGCCAGCTTGAGAGGTTGAGCCTGTCGCACACGCGCACAGCATGCATAGACTACCACGCATAGCCTACATATTACTATTAACTTACAATAAGCAATTTGTGCAACATGCCGATGAGAGGTGGGTTGACAGGTAGATAACTGAATCGGAGTAGAAAAAGAACAGCATTTGGCACTATTTCTACAGACATTTGCAGGTGCTAACCGTTGTGAGCCGATCATGAACCCGCATGAATATTTATTAACCATGAACCAGCCATCGTTAATCATATGATTAATCATTGATTACCCAGCCATCATTAATCATCTTATGAACCATCAATCAGTGTGCTGTTAGTGAACCATCAATTCACCATTCAATTGCCACCAGTTTACGATTAATCAATATTAATCATCCATCATCAGCCAACTTCTTAGTCCAGGTTGGTGATGCTTGGGCTGTCACTTTCCAGGCTTTCAAATTGGCGAAGCCTCAGTGGCACCTGGATTAAACCCTCAGGCGGTTCCGTACAACGGGCGGGTGACGCTGCCAGGACTTCGAACTACCAAGTTGCTAAACTGATTTGGGACTTCTCAAGCCGTAGGCAACCCCCTCAAGATGGTTGGTTTAGCAATCAACGATGTTTACTATGGGATGCTTTGGGGCACCCCAATGACTTGAGAAACCACCATTTCAACTACTTGGATTTTGGTGGGCGAATGGTAGTTGCACATTGGCAAAGGCTTCCACGCTTCCAAATCACAAGCTGGTAGTTGAAATGCAAATGCGGAGCGCCCTATGAATTTCACATGATATGCTCACTTGTAGCACCATGCCGAGCTGAATCCCGCTTTCATGTATCTTTGCGGTGCTTGTACCCTCTGTTTGCGGACCTATTCTAAGAGTTTCCAACAAAGATCTTAAAGGGGCTTCCTCCAGATTCACATGGCAGGATGCCCTGTTGTCAAAATCCCAAAATCCCTGGGCTGAATCTTGTGGCTTCAGGGGTTTTGGCCTGGCAGTTGAATGATAACCCGTGAGAGTATCATCAGCCAGTAGAGTCACTTGGCCACCTCAGTCTTTGGAGCTGCGGATAAACTTGCGTGGCTCCGACGCACCCAAACCATGAAGTGGAGCCAACTTACAGTACTTGAATGTATAGCTAGTGTTCCCGTACACTGCTAGTGGTTGAAAGCACCAGCCAGATCCGTATTAACGGAGAATCCACCATTCATAGCCGGTTCTCCAGGGGTTTCCGGTCAAAAAACGGTGATTTTGCGTTCGTATCCCGCAGGGTAGTTGGCTAAGCCTCGGTGCTGGAGAGGCACCGGAGTTCCGACCAACTCCGAAGACGATGCTGCGCCCAGCGAAGGGGCAAGCAAAGGCGCCCCGCGGTCGGTCGGCAGCGCTGCTGACATTTCCCGTGCACGCGGATGTTGGATGTAGCATAAGGCAGCTTTTGATGAAGCAACTCAAGTTTTTTCTGTGGTTTTGGGGAACGTTCTTTGTGTCGTTGCGGGTGTTCTGAACGTTAGTTAGTTAGTATATGTTAGTATGGTTAGTGTTTTGGATACTGTACCGTACCAAAAGTTGCTGCAAACACTGCCAAAAGCTTGTCGTATAACCAGGTTAGATCTTGGATCTCAAAATATTTTAAGGCAGATGTGTAATTTGTAAGCCGGCAATGTTGTCCTTGCAATATTGCTCCACCCATCTGTATGCGGACGCAGGACCACGAACAAGTCAATAAAACAAAACGAGACGTAACATGGCACATGCTGTGCCAGACGCACCCATGCCTCGTTTGTACATAGAGACATGGTCCCTTGAGAAGGCTTCTGTCCCCTTCCTGGCCTCATGCTGACAGCTGCGAAGGCGAAGGACGGCAGGGCACGTGCAGCGAGAGAGGCGTGGAACCGCTATCCGTTGCTTGGCATGGAGACCAGCAGCTGATCACCCCCAGATTTCAAGGTTCAGCAATGGGTCTCCCATCACATGATTCATATGCCCATATGCGTGTTTCTCAAAATAGGGAACCCCCCAAAAATATCAAGAGGAGCTGGGTTATTTGTTCTTAAGTACTATAAAACTAATAGTAGATGATCTCGGGGAACCCCCATTTTAAGACGCCACTATATTCTCAGTGAATCTCAGTGAGAACTTGGCAGTGCAACTTCTGTCCAGTGGCCAAGATGAGACGAGCAGATGGCTTGGCTGAGCGTTCACTTCAGCTATCAGCTCTCCGGAGTAGATGCATGTTGACTCAGTGTCTGGGTGGCCGACACTGAGGCTTGCTGCATCATCTGCCACTTCCTTCGAGGACTTGAACGCAAGGGCTGTTCATCAGGGCTGCTTGAAACGGCTCGGATTTTACTGTTTAGAGTTTAGATGGAATATGATGATGATGATGATGATGATGATGATGATGATGATGATGATGATGATGATGATGATGATGATGATGATGATTTTGATGATTTTGATGATGATTTTGATCATGATGTTGATGCTGTCAGCCAAGAGTCATGCGGGCGGTTTTGAGGTCATGCACAGAGCAGGGAAGAAATCCACTATTCCACGAGATACATATCGCTTCTGTAAGAATAGCCACTAGCTTCAGGATCCGCTTCTGTTGTTGACCATCGCCAAACGACAGCTGTGGTTGTTCGACAGGCCTTCCATCCACTCATGGGGCAAAGGACCCAGGGCAACCAAGCAAGTCATCGAAGTGAACTTTGTCAGCTGATGGTCTTAGGATGTCGATACCTGGACTATCGGAGAGAATATGCATAAACATCCATAACCTATGGTGCTGAATAGTCCTTTCCCATGCACTGGGAAGGTTCTCCGAATCTGGGTTTACTTTCAAGATTTCTGATGGATGGTCATTAATTGCTCTTAAGCTACCGAAGCAGGCTCAACTTAAGATTCTTTAAGACGTTGTAATTGAGCCTCATTCACTTGATTTGAATTGTAAGATGTTGGGAGCCTCATCCCACCAACATCGACGCATGTTGTAAGCCTCGTCGCACCAATGCTTGTCGGTGACCCCCCGTGGGCTTAGCGCTTAGCTGTCATGGCTGGCCCCGACAGGATGCCTTGGACTTGAGTGCCACGCGGTTTCTGTCGCGTGAACCGCAGGAACCCATGATGGCGGGGTGGCACAGAGGTGTTCAGCTTGGGCAGTTTTGATCCATTTATCCGTTTGAAGGATTAAAGAAAGCTATTTAAAAGATGTCAGAAGCAGTTTACTTTTCTGAGCTTCTCATTCTGTACTTCGTTCGCTTCACAGTGGTATGGGGGGCAGGTGGTTGTTGCTTCAGAGACACTGTACGCGATTGTGCACATGGCTGAGATACTTTGATGCCATAGGATCCAAAGGAATCAATAGGCGGCAGCGGTTCAACACCGTGTTGGTTCCAAAGCAGCTCAAGGGTATACCATGGTATGCCTAACAAAAACCAATTGTTTATTTATTTCCATATAGCATATGTACCAAAATTTTCGCACACACACACATACACTAATTACCAATGTACCTGGTACTGGTATAATTGATCAGTAATGTAGACATATACAGCGCACAAACATGCACAAACATTTTGTAATATACATATATATATATATATATATATATATCTATATATGTGTATTCTTTTTTAAAGCAGAAATACATTTGTTCATATACATTGTTTCTTACATCCGCAGACAAGGTTTCATAAAATTCCACTGATGCTGAGTCATCACGATTTGATGCTACGTGAGGTTCACTCCTTGCATGGCCAACCGCTTCCCAGCTTGGGGCTCTGAGGTTCCAATTCCCACACCATTCCAGTGGGGGGACCCAGAGTTCAAGGCTCACGAGCTGCGCAGCTTGGAACCCATATGTAGGGGGCTGGAATCTTGGTACGCCACGGTGTCGAGCAGAGCTGCAGTTGTGTTCCCTTGGTGCCCTTCATGTCTCGTCCAATTTTGTGAATGTTATTAGGGGCCCCACCAGCTTCAGATGCTTCAGAGCCAGCCCTTCATCTCTTCATCTTGTGCTCAAGGTTCGGCAAGGATGCCTTGCAGGACGCTCATGAAAGCGGCAAAAGCAGTGAAAGCACGGGCGGCTGCAGCAGTGCAGCTGCTGGAACCTCAGTGATACAGCGCTATGCTTTGATGGTGCTTGGCGCAGCACCGGTCAGAAAGCCATGTTGCTGGGAAGCCATTGGATGCCCACTTTCTTGGACCCAGTTTTCTTTTCTTTGCGCAGGCGGTTCCATATGTGGCTCGAACATGAAGCAATCATTCTAACCTACCCCTGTTGCCAAGCTTGAAGCCTGAAGCTCAGGCATGGAGTGTGCGCAAAGACAGCTCCAACAAGGAGGATGATGAAACGCAGGACGCAAGTCTCTTGGCATCCCAGGATCGAATGGGAATGGGGACGGGTTCAACTGGTTCAAGCCCCGTGGATTCTGGTGCTTTGACGCCAAAGGACTGGATCCCGAAGCTTTTTCGCATGCGAGTTTTTTTGGGGGTAGGGGCCTCCATATTGGACCAGAACACAGGAGGAACAGGTGGATGTGACACGGTCTCGTGTTGTCGATCTGAACGTTTAGCGATCTCTTTGCTATTTTCTTCCAAATCATTAACCATGATAAACCATCATTAGCCATCATTCTTCCTCCTTTCCTGCCTTTCCAGCACTCCCTCATTCTAGGAAACCACATAAGATTCCGTCGCGCAAATCGTCTCGGGAGGAAAAGGTTTCACTGGATCTCTCGCACTTGAAGCCCTAGTGCGCCGTGAGGCCCCCCAACCACCCGCTTCTTATATTTACATGTATTTGAATAATTATATATACCAGCACATGCTTGTCCCACTTACCCATCAACGAAGATTGTTATGCCAATTTTTCTGCTCTTCACAAATGATCATGGTTGTCAACTTGCCAACCATGATTTAAACCAAGTATCCAGCGTTGTCAACCACACTAGCCCATTTTAATCAACCAACGTTCACCCTTCTGAGCCATTACCAATGATCAGCAATTGACCCACGGTCAACCACTACCATGATTCACCAGTATGAGTATAAGGATCACCAACCCTGATTTTCATCACTACCAATCATGGGAAGATGTGAATACTCAATAATCATGACCAGCCATCATCAGTTCTCTTAACCAGCCGCGCCATCATTAGCAATCATCGGCCATGTTTGACAACCACAACCAACATTTGTACAATGAAATTCTGAATATATTGCATGGAACAACTAGTGGTTGGTGTCAAAATAGCTATGATCACCCCGCTTATGAACCATGAATTCACCAGGGTTTATATATCTTTCTTGTTCTTGCTTGTTCTATCCATCGCTTATATAATGCTTGTCATGCCCTTCGTGAACCAGCAATGGTCAATGGTTGTTATCCGATAGTTATTACCCAAAAAATCCATAAAGTGCCGAACAGAAACCAATAATCAAGCCACTAGGATTCCCTATGATTCACCATCATGACCAGCAATCCCACCAGCAATCCTTGGTTGATCATCACCATGGGGGATGGTTAACCACCCGCCATCACCCTGGATGGAACGTTGATGGTACCCGCAAGCCTTGGAGTCACCATGGAACCCCCTGAGACGAAGCCTGTGGAGTTCAACCCATGGAGCCGCCTCCCAAGGCTCGGGCGTTGACGATGAAGCGAGCACAGAAACCACTGCGGTGGACACAGCGGACAGCACGGAGGCGCCGGCGATGCCCGCGCGCCATGGTCCATGGGTGGCTAGGGGCAGTGCCCGTTGCGGAGGCTGAGCCGAGGTGCAAGGTGGCGAGCGATCAATTATATATGGGAGATTGTGGGATTATGATGGTTAGAATTGGTTAGATTATAATTGGGTTTGAGACCGCTGAGTTTGAATCCGCTGTTCAACTATAGAAAGCCACTCTGTTGGAGCCTTGCTGAGCTTCACTCCACTCAGAACTGGTGCACTGTGTGAATGATCCACTGCAGCGCAGGACACCGCGGGCCCGGAGATGCCAAAGCCAGAAACAGGAAAGAAAATTAAAAGCTTCGCTGTACCAGCCTGAGATATGCAGATCCCGCTGGTAGTTGAACCTGGCAACGCGAAAAAGACATGCTGTTTTAAAACATGATTTGCATTGACTTGCCATGATTTAGCAATTCATGATTGATGATTGTCATTTTAATCTGAAGTCATCATCAATATCCGTATATATATATATATATATTTTTTTTTTTAAATATACAACCTTATCAGGTTCGGCTGTTTGGGGCCAATCCTTAGTGAAGCCCTGGCAATATCAGCTTCCCGGACGGTCTCCGGAGACAAGCCACCATCCTGCGCTCATCCCTTAGACAGCAACGAACCCAACTGCCAAGCATGGCGGCGTCATTGTTGACGTGCTGGAATGTGGGTGATTCATGGCGTAAATGGTAGGTACATACCAACTGCAAATCTTTACCCTAGTATGATAGTGGTACATGGTAGATACATCTGGTGGTTTCTCAAAACAGGTAACCCCCCAAAATGGTTGGCTTCCACATTGTAAGATGCTAATATTGGATGATTTGGGGGTCCCATATTTTGAGAAACACCCATCTTGAGAATCAGCATCGGTTTACCTTAAATAGCTGGTGACTACCGTTCCCAATGTAGGCGGTTGAACATATGGATCTAGCTAGTGATCAGTGACTGATACTGCAATTCTGTTGGATGCGAACCAACTTTAGCCAACCAACATTCACATGGTGGCCGGTTCAGCCCATCGCCTTGAGGTGGCGGGTTGCACAAAAGCCATAATCAGCCATGACAAGCCATCATTAAAAAATGATAAAGTGGCATTGTAGAACCCGTGATAAACCATCATTAGCCACGATAAGCCATCATTCACCATCATAAACCGTTATTGTAAAGCATATGTAAAACCAATATAAGCCATTACCTACCAACAACAACCGCATTATCAACCATTACCAACCATTACCAACCATTATTAGGGATTATAAAGCCATTCTTAACCCCATAAAAGTCCATTCTTCCCCATCTTCGACCATGCTGAACCCCCCCAGCCTTCAGGGTCACCCATCACGATTCGTGCCATCGCAGACGGTGTTTTTCGTAGCTGAGGTCTGACCCCCGTGGCGCCCTCAAGGGGTGAATGGTACGGATGGTGATGGTTCGTGGTGGTGAAAGAAATGGTCAATGATGGTTAGCTCATGGCAAATGATAGTTACAGTTAGCTTATCATGGTTTATGATGATTCATGGTGAATGTTAGCTGATCATGGTTAAGAATGGTTTGGCTGATAAAATGCTTGTAGTACTATTATAGTATAGATAGTGTTGATAGTGTTCGAAAGACGGTTAATGATGACCGATGATGATTGTTAAGATGATTGGCCATAGTTGATAGGGTGTTACATGACGGTTACGGTAGTGGTTCATGATGATTGATGATGGCTCGGAAGGAGGAGTCATGGCGATCATTTTGACAGTGGAGCATGTGCAGAGACCTTTGCGCTGGACCAATGTTCGGCTTCCAAGGCGGACTGCTCTGCTCCTGTTGGTTGAGCGCTAAAGCTGCGAGGATTTGAAGAGCTCCACCTATCACCAGCCTGGTGCGTGCTTCCCTTTCCGAAAGGGTGAAGCCAGCATTGTTCACGGCGTTTGGGGCACACCTGGTTGGATGTCAAGGCATCTCAAACCCTGGTAATCCTTTGGAAAGCTTTGAGTAAGATAAGGGGTCCGTAGTGAAGTTTGGCACACACGGCTTGCATTTCAGAGCTGCAGTTGACAGCACAAGGGCTAAAGGGAGCACAGGTCACCGGCTGCGGAGCACAATTGGACAACAGCCAGCAGCAGAGCTTTCTGAGTCGTGTCTACTTTTTATATGCAGTGGGAGACTGCCGGAAGGAACAAAACAAAGAGAGAGAATGCATATGAACATTGCAGTTAGCGCAGTTGGATGGCATTAGAAGGACAACTCACAAGTCTCGGGGAGATTGCATCACTCAAGCTACAGGCAAATTTCTTTTTATCGCATCTATGAGCTCGAAGAAAAGAGCAACATCACTGAGGCTTTTGACACAAATGAAATAGGCAAAATGGACAAGTGAGGAAGTTTCCAAGGACGTCTCTCAACAGTTCCCGTCTGCATTGTACAGGTTAAATGCAGCATTTCTGAGGCCCTTTGACCCAGAATGCCAAAACGTATCTCGTGTGTCCGTTCTGGGACACCAGGGGAGTCGGTGGCAGATATGTGTCATGTAGTTCAAATGGCTGATTCCATGAAACATACTTCAAGAGGAAACTCTTCATGAAACCCCATTGTCAATATCGATTGTCAATCAACGCTTATTGACCAACTAGGATTGATCAGTCGCGATCAGTCATGATTATTCTATGGCAATTCCTGCCAATATTATCAATTCTTCACCACTTGTGCTAGTCAACAATAATTCTTCGCCACTATTGGCTATAGACAACGGCTATACTTGCTGATCAGCAATATGATTAACAATATCAGATATCACCTGATTATATAACACTACTTATCAACAATTCTTAGCCACCAATGTTAATAGTCAACAACCATTCTGTTAGTCACCAACCATTCTGCTAGTCACCAACCATTCTGTTCTTCAACGCTTGCGTTTTGAAGCATCAAGCCGCCTCGCGGCGATGATTGCTGCCGACTTCCTCCTGCTCCCCAATTCGGCCCTGGCGGTGGCTCACATGCCAGCTGTCGCCCCACTGCGGTTAAGCAGTTCACGGGCGGACCTTGCATGCGGCAGGTGGGCCCTGGTACCGGTCATGTGTAGGGTCAAGGTTCGGGGTTTTCACTTCAGAATGTATGTAGCAGACCTGGATGGTAAAATCAGCTATATCCATCAATCAATAAACACATGCTTAATTGTAGAGATGCTTATCCTGCGGCGCGGTTGAATGCAACGACAACGAGAAAAAGAGCTTATCACCCAGGACC
>VSDK01016768.1:213042-228042 GCA_009767595.1 Symbiodinium kawagutii
ATGATGATGAGGATGATGATGAGGATGATGATGAGGATGATGATGAGGATGATGATGAGGATGATGATGATGATGATGATGATGAGAGGAGGAGTGCCACGCGGGAGGAGGAGGAAGGAGGAGCAGGGCGGGAGGACGAGGTCGCGGGATCCAGCAAAAAAATAAAAACCCCACAACTAGATGTGGGGAACTATTTTCCAACTACTTTAACAAACCAACTACTTCAACCAAGCTACTTAATCCAACCTTTTCCCTCATGATTCCCATGTTTCTTGGTATTTTCCTAGCTTTTTCTGCATCGCCAAGGTCAGTGCCAGAGACCGGTTTGCTACACCGGAAGGCCGCCATTCGCGTGGCACGCGCGTGGATGGCCGCAGATCTCTCACGGGAGAACTTGGAGAAGGCGAGCGCAAGCAGAACGGCTGGGGGAACTCGGTGTAGGTCCTGGGTAGTGGACCCATATGGTGGCTCATAAGGCTTAAGGTTTAGCAACGTTTCAAAGTTAATTAATCAGTGACAACATTATTTGTATCAAAAGTATGCAATTACCAAGTATACCTGCAACATCCTACGGGGTATAATTTCCAACGTTTGGCCAAACTGCAAAAATTTGACGTTTCCTCCAAAAATCAACGTTTCAAAAAAAAAAACATTTCGTGAAGGTGGGTAGAAAAATCAACGTTTCGTGGTATTGGGAGTTTTTCACATGGAGGTTCACCTCCCAGCTAGGACATCAGCAGCAGCAGGTCTTCACATGGACCCTTGAACGAAATGTTTGTTTTTTTCTTATCCGTTTTTACATTTATAATTTATAGATTCCAAGTTCCAAACTAGACATCCACAGTGGAGATGTTGGGAACTTATGGGATTTACCAAAACTCATGGACGCCAAAAAACGCTGTTTGGACGCGAACAAACGCCGTTTGGACGCCAAAAAACGCCGTTTCAGATTCGCATGGTCTTCTCTAGGGCAGCTTGTTAGTTGAAGATGCAAATAGATGGTTTTCTATCAAGATTTCCGTCCAGCGTTTCAAACATAGGCAGCAAGCAAATGTTCAATTCATACTGGACATGTAACCATTTGGGGTCAGATCGGCAGAAAGTGAACATGGCAACACTGTGGACACCAGATTTCAAACAAAGTTGCCAAAATCCCCAAAACAAAAAATTGACGGTTCGGGGAAAAGACGCCGTTTGCGCCAAAAACCAACGTTTCAGGGTTTGGTACCAGATTGGAAGGACCAGGTATATATATATATATATACAAATGGATGGTAATTGTGTGGACACCGCTATAGGCACAACCAACATTTTGAGTGGTTGAGCTGCAGCAACTTAATGTGCGATGCAGTTGAAAACACTGTGGGGCTTCCCGCCATGCCATGGATCACCTGTTGTGCAGGCGAAGTCCTGGCTGGAGAAGTTCCAGGGCGTCCATCCCGAGCTGGAGAAGTGTATGCGACAGGCCTTCGAATCACCAAAGGCCGCGGGGCTGCGGAAGTGCCTGGACGGTGCCCGCGGTTCTGTGTTTGCTTGGTCACTTGCTGGGCGTTGTGGGCTACATTTCGGTGCCTCAACACAGGATGGAATGGGACAACATGAGACAATCGGGCAACTGTAATCCTGGTTTGTTTGTATGATTGCCATCACTATCCATAACTTCTTACTTGCAATTGGTTCTACAATGATCGCAGTAGGGTTGCATTTGGGAATTCTCGCAGCTTTGGGAGGCCTTGGAGTGGCTGCATGCTTCCAAGCAGCTGTCACTTGGCAGGGCGAAGCTAAAAACCACGTGGAGCCAACTAGCTCCCAAGGAGCTGTCCCAAGGCCTCCAATAAATCTGAGGACAGGCCATGTTGCCAGTCGCAATCAAGAGAGACAAACATTTGACAGCCGAACTCCTTGACCCCAGGTCAGAAGATGACTTCCAGAACATCGTCTTGATCAGTGATCAATTCTTAAGCAAAGTCTGATCCTTAGCTGTCTCTGATGTCAAGCGGGTGGGCCCTGGCACAATTGTCCTTTTGGAGGCGACTGAGGCCTCAGGGATCCTTCGTATATGTTTGGGTGGGTGAGGATGCAGTGTTCAAATTCATGTGTGCACACAGGTGTTTCTCAAAACAGGAGACCCCCAAGTCATCAAATACTCATCATTGCTAGCCCTAAACCATCCATTTTTTGGAATCCCATATGGCCTAAGAAGCACCCACATGCATGCACTTGTTGAATGCACATTGCGACACCAGGCAGAAGACCTGACAGAAGCTGAAGGGATGATGTCGGCCATGACCTCTACCACGTTGAGGCCACTGAAACGGGGACGAAGCATCCACCATTGACCTCGGCCAAGCCATGCGGCAGCTAAGCCATAAAAAGCTGAACGAAGGGCCTGCCGGAATGGTGAACTGCTGGGCTGCCGAGGCCGTCCAGAGTGGCATTCCTCTCCTTGATCTCTGCGCATGTGACCTGGCAGCATTCGGTCCCGCTGATGTGTTTTTTCCTCAGTGCCAACAGGACTTTATATAGGGGTTCTCAAAATATGGAACCAAAAAAATGTTGGTTTATAACTAAAAATGGTTAAGGGCTAGGATGATTTGGGGGTACCCCTATTTTGAGAAACCACCATATGCTTCAATCACTTTTCCCTTGCTCGTGTCGCCATGGGTTGATTCCTGATCAATGGTTGGTTACTGGGTGGTTGGTGGTTGGGCAAATGTTGATGAATAATGGTTGATGAATGGTTGATGATTTGGGGCAAACTTCACTGCTCTTCACTGCTATCGCCTGAGGCATCTCAGGGATGCCTGAGCTCTGCCGAGATCTGGGCAAAGAAAATGTTGGAACGGAGCCCAAGGCAGCGACCTGGGATCGATGGATTGATGGGTAGCCGTGCCCGACTCAGTGAGTTGGGATTTTCCTTTGGCAGTGAGTTGGTGCCGCAGTGGTTAGCTGCTGGCGGTTGGTGAAGTGTTAACTATCGCCAAAGGACAGCTTAGATTCAATGGTGAACGAATGGCGGCGTTTCGTTAATGTATGGCATCCAAACTTCACAGCTGGAAGACGCGGAACCTAAGGGAACATGCGGCACAGTGGCCATCGTTGGAAGACCCCTGCATGCACATCATACGCAATCATACGGACGCAATCTTTGAATCAGAGAAAGTCAAAGGATAGTGTTAAAGCATTTGAGGAAACTTCAAGCAATAACCAGTGACCCTGCCTTGGGATCACTTGAGATCCCAACTAAGATCAGGGTGAATGATGTTGAATGTGCCCGGGGTGTCACCATGTGTTCGCCATGCTTGGGCCATGCAGGTACGCTGAACACCACCTGTTGGTGGAAACCTTTGCGCAGCTCCGCTGTGCACCTGAAGCCGAAGGAATGCTTTCGCAGATGCTGGGCCCTATCCCTGGGTGGCAGCCATGACAAAAGGGTTCAACCGGGTAACATTGGAGGCACCCAAGGATACTGCTTGGCATTTCAATAGGTTAGTAGATGTTAGTAGCCAGTATTGGAATGTTAGTGGAGCTCACAACTCACACAACGAAAACATAGGTGCTCATGGGCTCAGAAGGGCGTCGCCACTCAGGATGTATCGTTCGCGCCTGACACCGATGGAGCACAGTGTCGCACCCCTAGGAAGCTGTACAGATCTGGAGGGAAGGTGGCTGCATCACTGCACCTTGATGTGGCGCAACTGCCACCACCTGCGCTTCACTTCAGTCCTGTTTGTTTGTTGGACCGAACCTTTTTTTCCAACACTGATTGGAATCAAATTTGCAGATCCAATGCCATTTCAACAACTCTCTTGTTTGTCTAAGGTGGTTGCAGTGGTCAACAGCTATGCCAAATCTCTCCGCCCCTTTGTCACTTGGCTCACTCCAGCATCACTAGCTAAAGCTGTTTGGCAAGTTTTCTGAGCCAGTTGTTGGTCATTCGCCAGCTAGTCAACCACAAATTCTAACAACCTTTTAGCGCATAGCCCATCTTAGCCACTGTTCGCTCACCATGAGTTTTCCACCGCTACTGCCGCTACGAACTTGGCATTATGTCCTGCCAAGTTTCTGCGGCTGTGACGTCCTGAGGCGGCCGAGGCCATCTTGAGACGCTTCCAGGAGCGCAACGTGGAGCTGGGCGTGGCCGCCTATGGGGCGGTCACCGAGGCGCCCCGGCGAAGTGACAGGTTTTCGAGCCATGGGAACCACCCACCATCCACATCTGAGCCATGGGTCAGTGCCATCCGCAAGGACGGTGGATGTGTGATGTGTGATGTGCATGTTTTCTTGGGGAGGAGTTGTGTTGTGACTGGCACAGTTTCCTTGAGCTGAAACATCTTGACACCATGCTGGCAGAAGATTTATGGTTTGTATTGGCTTGTTTTGGGCCCATCCTTGGCCAACATCCAGAAACGTCGAGCCCAAGACATGCGACAAACAAGGCCTTCCTGGTTGCAAATAAAGTGGACGCGGCCAAAAAGTGGCTGAGAAAGACCTTCAACGTGAAGCTTGGTCCACATTGATTGGATCTATGTATTTGCCTAATGCTGTCTACATGTTTCTCATTGTTTCTTCTTTTTTTCTCCACAATTTCTCATGAATTTGTCAACAGCATTCAGCTGATCAATGATGGATGCTTCTTTTGCCGTGACAAGTACAGACACTGTTCCTCGCTACGGAGTGGTTTTGAAGGGCGGGCGGCCAGCAAAGTTTTTTTTTTTTTTTTTTTGTGCTTCAATCAAAACATTGCTCACAGTGGTGCCACACAGTTTTGCAGCTGCATCAGTGATGGCCCCAGCTTGCTCTTCTGAACCCCGAAGAGTGAACTCGCTGACCATTTTGATGTCCGTGCACCCCAGTGTCAGCTGCCTTTCTCAGGATCAAAAGCTCTCCCTGGCTGGAGGCTTTGAAGGTGGCTGCATATGAGCAACTTGTCATGGCAGATGGGTGGAGTGAACATGAGTGAACCCACAAAATCAATATCTGATGTCTTGCGGTGGAGGAGTCGTGGATGCCTGGGCTGGGTAAAACGGAGTCGTTTTAGCAAGACAGGCCATGGAAGGCTGTGTAGACGCGCTCAAAGATGAGAGAGTTGGATGCGAAGGTACTTTGGCTCAAGCACCCGGTCGAGCCTTCAGACTGAAGGAACTCGTACGAACTTCACTCCTTCGAATCCCTTCGACCTTTTACGACCTTTTTCGATCTTTTTCGACCTTTTGGTATGTTCTTCTTTGGAGCTTTTCTTCGGCGCCTCACTGGCAACCCCTGCAGAGAGCCACATACCGCTGAGTCATCCGAGTTCCGAGCGGTGCTTCAGCGCACAGAAGAGGAACACTTTGGTGTCACTATGGGAGGTCATCCCAGTGTGCAGGGACTTCTGGTTGTAGACATAGATGTGTTAGGGACCACGGCTGTGAGGAAGTGGAACGACAAGAACCCTCAGCATCCCATTGAAGTTGGACTAGCTGTGCTGGAAGTCAATGGCATCTCGGAGCCAAGGTCTTCCATGTTTCAGGTCTTTCGTGACACCAAGAAGGTGGAACTAGTTCTCAGCCGCCAGCTTGATCCGCAACAGCAAGAAGTTTTGAGATCTTCCGTAGAACTACACCACAGGATGGCCATTGTTGAGGACATGCTTCAGGATGTGCATGGTGAGGGGGAGCCATGTTCATGTGCCATTTGCCTCGAGGAGAAGAGAGAGGAAGAAGCCCAACTACCTTGCGGGCACCAATTTCACAAAGCCTGTGTTACAAAGTGGTTGGTCTATCAACACCTCCGATGTCCCTTGTGCAACAGCGAACCCGTGAGGAGGTGACCTTTGTATCAGGTCTCATTCGATGGCAACACCATCGAGGCTCATCGAGGTGCATCCTTTGTGATCCCAAGTGGAGATCTTGATGTCCGCCCGAAGGGCGTCCATAATCTCGAGAGATTATGGGAGCATGGGACTCCGGTGTAGCATCAGAGTGCCTAACTTTTTTGCAACACATTTTCTGATCTGGGAGACCCATGGAATTCTTTAGTATTTCCAAGGTACCTCCAGGTTCGCAGTCTGACTGCACAGGTTGTTGAACTTGTGTGCTTTGACTGACGGATTGCCGAAAAAAATCAGATGAGACGGTTGGATGGATGCAACTTTCGAGGGAACTAACCATGGTTTATCATGGCTCAAATTCCTGGACCATCCTGGACCCATTTGATCCGTTATGGACGATGATTGACCAGCCTAGTGACTGCTAGTAACCACCGTTAACCATTACAAATGATGTGCCATTCGCTGCGGCTTGCCACTGAGGCGCAGCCCCTTCCAGGCCCGGGTTCCAAGTCGTGAAATTTGTCCGCGTGGGAGCGGCAGCCACGATAGATTTGGGTGGAGGCATGTGGCTATGCGTCCATATGAACCCAATGGAAAATGGGTAGGTGAACATCCCAACA
The DNA here is from genome assembly GCA_009767595.1 of Symbiodinium kawagutii. Classification (NCBI taxonomy): domain Eukaryota; class Dinophyceae; order Suessiales; family Symbiodiniaceae; genus Symbiodinium; species Symbiodinium kawagutii. The sequence continues at coordinate 219,475 of VSDK01016768.1, forward strand.
AAGATTAGGTTGGTCATTGATGGGGCTGGGTGGGGGCCTCCAGCCAAAGGAAAATGGTCATTGATGGGATGTTCACCAATACTACGGGATATTGACCCACAGCTGCACAGCCATGTTGCGAATAGATAATCAAACTAGCATGCAGACAATTCGTCACCCGGTCACCTTGGTGCCGTTTATCATTGTCAGAGTTTCAGAGGCTCACGTATTTCAATAGATGGGTGGATGCATCCACGCAGATAGCTGTAAGCATGCGCGCGTTTAGACTTGCATGGATGCATATCTAGATGCTTTAGGTTCTGCAATGATACATCAGCACCATCAATCGACCATTAATCATCATTTATCACTAGTGTGACTATGAGCCATTACTCGCCACTCATGTGAAACTGCACTAAGAATCAATCATCGAACACTATTCATCCAATGATTATTTGTGATCGCTCCTAACCATCATAGATTACCTTCATTGATGATTAGGCATCGTAAAGAAACTTCTAACTAAGAACCACCATTTAATTACCTGCCAATAAATCATGAACAAGTCTCATCAACAATGAATATTGCTAGTAGCGACTTAAAGCCAGTATGCATTAATCAACGCCCACTCTTCCTATTAATAACCATGAATATAACCATCAATGGCTAACCAGTCATAAGCCACTGTTAGCCAGTACCAAACACTATGAACCACCACAAGCATCAATAGCCACTAGGCTTCGGCGGAGCAGCGGCTCCATCCCGATGAGGCGGCTGGGGTGGGTGTGGAGGGAGGCCAGGAGCGGCCCTCGGGAGTGGCCGAAGTCACCAGCTATGGTAGTTTTTCATGCTACTGGATGCTACTAGCGAGGGATGATGGCTAATAGACTTGCTAATAGGTATATAGTGATTATGGATTAACGATTAGTGTAATGATTAATATTTGGCAGACTACCAGTGCAATGATGATTGCCAATTAGTTAATGATTAGATTCTTTGTCAACTACTAGTTAAGGGTTTAGTGCATTAACCAGTTTTGCCACGATTACGTACATGGGACGGTTGCCTGGACAACTGCTCACTGGTTAACATCCTAATGATGGTCAATGATTGTGGGTTAAACGGGCTGAATTGGTTTGATTTTATTTGCTTTAGTGTGATTCTGGCTTATAGCATCGAGTGACCAGATGGTCAGGGGTGGCTCACAACTATGAGTTTTCGTTATCAGTGATACATGATTTATTGGAAAATTGGAAAACGTGGAACATGTTGCTATGACCTAGTTATTTGATGTTATTTGAAACTGGACCGATACTGGTGTGCTCCTCATCAAAAACCCATTCATGCAGTAGTAAGAATTGTGGAACAAAATTCCCGAAGAGTATTGCTTTTCCTTCGAAGCTTAGACTTTCAAATTGCCGCTTTGCTTGTTCGAGACGTATGGCAAATAAGGTACGATATTGTTGATTGGAAATGATTGGAACAGCTCTTCATGCAGCAGTTGGTAACGCATAGGTAATCATAGGCAGGGTTCACATCATGAATCTGATTCATGCAATGATCATGCGATGATCAAAATCGAGATGCTTTGTTCAAGTCATCTCGCAAGAATAAGTGGTTTTGGGCTGGATCCCTCACCAGCCTAGATTTTCACTGATTTTCCGTGGCAACCAAACAGGTTGTCAGGGTGTCATTCTCATCGTTGTTTCAATGGTGCCATGGCCACGGTTTTCTCCCTGCCAGGTGCAACTCCAGCGTTTGATACGTCGTCTTGGTCGCGGATGAAGGCCCTGAACCTGGTACCCCATGGAGCGGCGACGCGATGGGCGGAGCAACTGGAGCGGCGGTCCTGACCTTGGACGCGACGAGCCGCACGGCCGTTACAAGGAGTCGAAAAAGCTGTGAAAAAAAGTGGCTGAGTGATGTGTGACTTGTGCTTGCACCTCGGTTTTTGGCATGGCTCGGGCAGGGAGACCTGGCAGCCATCGAGAGAGAACCTGTGTTGAGTAAGCTTTTCGACCGTGGGCTCGGAAGTAAAGGTTGAGCTATCCAAGTGAGGTGCTGTGACCCCATAACTGGTCGCAAACGACTCCTTTGTAAAGAGTATATAATTAAGGGATGGCACGAGACGGCTTCTTGGGATCCTCAAGCCACTGGACCTGGACAGGCTTTGTCTTCACAGAACAGTGAGCTTCCAGCAGTGAGGCGTAGGCAGCACGAGTTCACTTCCAAAGAAATGGCCTAACGAGCCGCCAACGTGGGAGGAGTGGATGTTGGGTGTTCAATACACCTCCGCCATGCAACTGAATTGCAGCTCCTAAGTCAAAGAAATGCTGGAGACACCCTCCACCGACGGCCATCAATAGATGTGCCCGCTGATCGCAGCAGCGCGTTGGACTCGGATCATCTCGGATACAATGGGATGACTCTTCGGCTGAAAAGGAACATGTCAGCAGCAGCTGCTGCAGCACTTGCATGTGTGCAAGGACCCAATAGTTGGATATAGTTGGCGGATGAAGATTTGAAGTGTGGAAGTTCAACCTGCAATTCTTTTCTTCGCTGCAGAACCGGTTCTTTAGATCAAATCTTGCCAGAGCCAATGCCGCACAAGACGGACATGAATCGTGAAGTATCATCAAGTACATGGGAAAGCCTGGATCGCCACTGAAACGACGAACTCGTTCACAACAACTTTGCCTGAAAATGGCCGAACCACTTTGAATCCGTGAAAATCCATCATGACAACAATGGACTTGGCTTTTCTCGGGAGCCTTAGGGCTTGAGTCGAGAGGTTTACTCACCGGAAGCTCAGGTACCGCAGCTGGGCAAGAGACTATCAGTATTCAGTATCATTGAACCTCATTGACGATCAGTCACCATCACCCATCACTATATAGGCTTAGGGGGGTTGAAGTTCGGTTGAAGTATCATGATACTCATCAAACACTAAGAGAATGACTATGTAACGAGTCTCCACTGGAGATCCACCAGCTGGGACCGAAGCACCGAACATCGCCATGAGACTTGCTGCTTTGCCCGCTGTGGGCGGCTTGGCATTTTCAGGTGCCACCGGAGGTCCCCGACCTGGGCTTCAAACAGCTTGGTCCTGGTATGTCATGGGATTCTCAGGGGGGCAGAGGACCCAACTTGCCAAAGAAAAGTGCAACTCTTGGGTGATTGAGACCACTTGACCTGATAAAGAAGGTGCCTGGATCCAAGACATCATGATCATATCTTTGTTATAGTTGTCGTCGTCATCATCGTCATCATCATCATCATCATCATCATCATCATCATCATCATCATCATCATCAGCACTCAGGTTTGGAATCCACCGCTACAAATTCTATCATAGTTGCTCCCCGAAGATCCTAAGTTAAGGGATACCTACCCTCCTTTGTTGGCATAGGACTTGGGGATGTTCATCGGGATGAATTCTGACCTGTTAACCTGGCAAGTGTCACTGGCACCAGCCTTCAGGCTGGAAAGTCTTTGGGGTCCGCGAGCTGCAGCCCATAGCTGTCAGATGTGCACAGGGGAGGCAGGGATGGGTTCCACAAGACACCAGGTGTGAACTTGGGAGCTATGATCATCCATGATGAGGAGTGGTGACGGGTTGGTGTTCGTGGTGGGTTGATGGTTGGTTCATGATGGGTTACTGGTTGGCATTTGGTTGGTAAATGGTCGGTTCAGAACAGTGAATCTGAAGCAAAATCTTGTGGACTGGCAAGCCATCAATACTGACTTTTTCCCCACCATGCTTCATATGTCGATGTTCTGCCTGGAAATCTTTGGGGACCCACGCGACAGCATCCCATGATTTACGGGCACCGGAGGTCCTTGACTCACCTACCTAGCTGGCAAGAATACCAGGAGAATGGTCGGGAAACCCAGCTGCCAGGTGTTCAGCCAAGATTTTATTTCTTGCACGTGCTGAGATACATGAATGCTGGATCCATATTAGCAAACCCTGTAGATCGGCAGCTGTTCAAAGTAAACTGGGGGTGGTGGGTCAATATGGAGCTACCATCAGCCATTTTGGTTTGGTCCGATGCCAGCATGAGCTCACTCTGCTGATTTTCCTCTGAGGTTCCTCGGATCTTCGCATGAAATTTCGACGCGTTCGCAGCTGGGCGGCAGTGATGATCAGTCTCAGGAAGAGACTTGGTAATAGCATCAATGAGCTCTTCAATGAACAGCCTATCAGTGAGTAGTGCAGTGGTGCGCTCAGGCCCAACAAAAAAGTTGTAGACATGTAGTTACCCTACTGTAGCAGCTTGAAGTTGACGCAGGCCAGAAAGATTTCAATCACAACTGAGCTTTGCAGATGACGATGGAGAGAGAGAGAGAGGGAGAGAGAGCTCTGCAGTTTGCCACCTCGATGTAAGATCAGCAACCATGAGCCGTGCTTGCAGTGTCTGAAGTATGTGCAAGAATTTGAACTTCCACTGATGCGAAGAACGTATTTGGAAAGTATCTACAAAGGAGGACGGCATTTTTGGTGTCACAATTCCTGGAAAATTCGCGAAACAATTCCTCAGGTGTGGATGGTACGGCCCATGAGCTTTCCAAAGTGGAAGCCAAAGACTGGGACGTGGCGGTTCTACCGGACACGGGGCATTTGGTGGCCACCGATGCTGAGAAGGCACCAGCCCCGGGGTCACATCATCCGTTGATTTGTGGATGTCTTGTGTGTTCCCGTTGAGCCCTGAGGCTGCTTGAAAGCCGTGCTGAACGCAACATGCGCACCACATTGATACCACAGGTTTACAACGGCCGCAGTTGATTTGGGAGCGTCAGCCAGCCCATGACATGTCAACCCAGATTCCCTGCGGCTTGCTTTGCTCCAGTTTTGGTTGTCCAGCCATGGGCCTCCATCAATCAAAGCATTCCCGAACCCCAGCAAAGTGATGATTTTAGATGATTTTGGATGTTCTTCAGTCGATCAACTAGTCAATTAATCCACCAAATATCCCAAACACTGGTGAAGAGCAGTTGTTTAACAGTTTAAAACCACCACCTAGGTCTCTATCCAAATTTTGGGTGCAATTGGTGTGCCCGGGGGCCCGCTCCACTATGCAAGGTTCTGTGGCAGCTGCGGCCACCGCCTGCTTTGAGAGTCTGGCGCTCATGAGGTACCCACACCATCCCACACCCTTATGCCCGAAAAATGCTGATTTTCTTCAGAGGGAAGCCACCAGCCAGAAGCCATCCCAAGCCATCCCAAGCCATCCCAAGCCATCCCAAGCCATCCTAAGCCATCAACTTGAACCGACAACTGCCACCATAGGAATCACAGGAACTTCGTTGGGAACTTGACTCAGCCTACGATTCGCAGTCCAAGGTGCTCTACACCAGCGGGCTTTGCAACAAGGACACTGGGGAGGCTGATGGCGGTGGGTCACCCCGGTGAACAAACATGAGCAAAGGAGTTGAAAATCTACTAAAATCCAATGGGATGTTCACCTAGCCTATTCTTGGATGGTTGGTATACGTTGGTTTTTGCCCCTGTGAATCTGTTTGTCTGATGGGTTTGTCCACGAATGGTAGCGGTGCCGCAAAGCCAAACACAGACTTTGACAATGGACGAATGAAATGCAATCTCGGTCCCATGATGTCTCATGGCTATTTTTTTTGGCATATTCCATCGTCATTTCACCCGGCTATTCCGGGATCAACACCACACCCACATGGTCAGTTCATGCCAGCGTGGCGGGGCAGCTCCGGGGCGGTCTTGAACATTAGGAAGTGAAAGGTTTGAAGAGGCACATTGGCACAACATTGTCTGGCGAAGCGCTCCAAAACAAGAGCGAGCGTCGCGGTCAGGAGGAATACCTTCGGATTCTGCGGAGGAATGGCTGTGGAGGAGATGTTGGGGAATGGGCTCCGACATGGTATAGCTGCATCGTTGTGTGTATATTTGTCAAAGTCAAGAGGTTGGAGGCAAGGACCATCAAGGACCATCAAGGACCATCAGGGACCATCAAGTCTGGAAATCTGCGCATCATGACAAGTTCTTCTGAGTGGGAAGCGAGCCAATCTGACAGGGATTGATTTATGGATTTCAAATGTTTTCGTCGTGTGGGAGCGATTGTGTCGTCCTGCCCATGGGAGCTCATGTCACCGCAGGTCTTCTATAGTTTTGTAGTTTATCACGATCACCTGTGCACCAAACACGATTCTCTGTGCGGTACTCTGGGCGTTTTTGACAGCAACATGGGGTTCCATCCTTGTGTCCAGGAGAGGAAGACAGGCCAGGGCTTGGATACCTTGGGCAGTCAAAAGTAATTTCCCACAGTCACCCAGGGCGCAGTTAGCCAATCGAATAGCGAAAGGATGCGAAGGGATTCTGTGTGGATCGGCATCGTTGGTGTCTGCCCAGGAACTTGGGCCAGTACTCGCTGGCAGCGAGCCAAGATGGGACCATGATTCATCATTTTTTGGTAATTCCTTGGGGGGTTGGTCAGTGAGTGTCCCTACATGACTGTAAAATGGATTGAAATGTTTTTGCACTCTTAGGTAGTCCATGGTTAGTTTCCGGTTTACCTGCTTTTTGGCTGGACCCATTTCAATGGAAAGCCCCGAGATTGTCGGAGACCGGTTCCTGGAGTCAGGAGAGCGCTGCTTCACAGATGAAGATTTGGGGACTTGTGTTTGCTCCACAGCGTTCTGACATACACAGATGTTGGATGACGTTGGCACTGTCAGGCGGCTCGAGTCAAACTCTGGAAGAAATCAGTGCATGTCAAGAGCATCACCTCTTTTCATCGCCTTGACCCTCTGCCAAACTGAAGAGTGTAGAATGATGAAGAACGCAAAACATGACATTGCTTGGACGTTAGCACGTTTAGTTGCTCCAGGATCCCAGCTGACAGTTCTTACAGGATGTATATCTAAGCCATTCTAAGCCATTCTACGGCTAAGATCTATAGACGCGCATGGCTACGCATGGCTACGGATGATGGCGCAGCGGTGGCCTTGCGGCCATGCGGCCCTGCCGTGCTTCCCCTCGCAAGGCGCCAGCGGGAGCTGAGTTGGATCTAAACCGACCCAGCCTGGCTTCACCGGTGGCAAGCTGATAGCTGATCAAGGCTGATGGGTTTCCAGAAAAGTGACTGAAACTTAGGATTTCTGCTCGCAACTCGTCAAGAAAGACTCGCAGAAATCACAAGGCATCGACCACTGCCCACTTTCGTTGGCTATTGGATGGCCGTTATCCTTCTCCCAATTACCAATGGTCATTCAGCTATAAAATTCCTTGCATACCTTTGCCATCCTTTGCCATTAATCAATGGTGAATGATCACCCAATGGCTAATGACAACCGTCCATTCAAACAAGTACAAATGGCAAATGGCCCATCATCAATGATAGTTATCATACTTTTGTCGCGATTAAGGTCTGTTAATTATATTTACATCATTATCAACCATCAGGTTTTTTCTCCATGATGATAGTCATTCCAGCCATTGATTACATATAGATTGATCAACAAAAAATCAATCCTCATAGAACCATGAACCCAAACATCAACTTAACATGGAACCGAATGGCCGTGGGTCATGTCCCTATACCCCTGGTGTACCATCATCAACCAGCTTGCTCAGCAAGCATTCCCTATTTGTGGTTGGTTTTTATTGTTGGCCAATATTGCCCCACAACCAAGTGGAAACATTCATTCTGACCATTTGCTTGATATAACGCGATCAATGATCACATTGACCAACATTGATGAACATTATAGCGCTGATCAGCATTGATCAACATTAAATAAAACCATTAAATATACCAAATTTACCCTCTTCAATACAACTTCATTAGCCATTAGAGCCAACCATTGGGTGGCAAATGTTGGGTGACCATTGCTGCCCATCATCCCTCACCGGTCAGCTGCCGCTCCAGGAGTTGCTCCAGGAGTTGCGGGGAGAAACTCCGGCGCCGTTGGTGACCGCGAAGAGACTGGTGCAGCTGCCGCGTGCACCGGCCAAGGCGGGCCGCGCTGGTCAACGAACATCATCCAACATCAAACATCGAGGAAGACATGGTCCCCAACGACAAGAAAAATCTGTCCCACGCATATATAAACTATCATAAAGTATCCTAAAATCATGGAACACATTCACCTGAACCTGTCCCATGATCCGATCACGCGCGATTCCGCCGGCGGGATAGCTGCCATGAATGTTCTGGTTTTGCAAGCACTGGGGGGTGCCGGCCGTTTGAAGGCCTCTGGGGCTAGACAGTCGGCATTTCTTGGGCCAGACAAAACAATTGGCACCATGGGAAGGAGATGCAGAATGAAAATTCACTGACCGATTTGCAGCAAACTTAGTGTACGTAAATCACTTTGGATCCCCCATAGCCACTATCATTCATTATGATCCAGTTATCATAGATCAAAATCATCCATTACGACCCAGTATCACTGATTATGATCCATGACTATTTGCAAACCACGATCGGCATGTATCAAACGAACATTGAACACAACATCAACATCACATGGACATGAAATGAACATCAAGCAAACATGAGATGAACAGAATCACATGGGTGTTTCTCACAATAGGGGTACCTCCAAATCATCCAA
>VSDK01016768.1:229465-257697 GCA_009767595.1 Symbiodinium kawagutii
GCAGCAAAACAACAACAACAACAACAACAACAACAACAACAACAACAACAACAACAACAACAAGACCAGAAGCAGCCAGAGGCAGCAAAACAACAACAACAACAACAACAACAACAACAACAAGACCAGAAGCAGCCAGAGGCAGCAAAACAACAACAACAACAACAACAACCACCAGCAATCATCAACAACCACCGTCAGCTATCCATCCAATTTCCAACCATCATCACATTCGACCGGGTTTTTCCTCAACTTTCCCTGGTTCCCCCTGGCAGTTCACAGGTTGCCCCTCGCATTTCCCTGTTTTCCCCTGGCATTTCGCAGGTTTTCACTCGCATTTCGCAGGTTTTCACTCGCATTTCGCAGGTTTTCCCCAGGATTCTCCTGAAATTTCCCCCCGTTGAGGCGGCCTCCGCCCCGACATCTTCTGCCTGAACGCCGCTGCTGGCGCCTGCACGCGCGGCATTGCCTGGAGCTGGGCAGTGCAGCTGCTGCAGCACCATGGCAGGGGCCTGGCACTGGATGAGTCCTCGGTGAATCTGGCGCCAGGGCTGCAGAGCGTGGTGAATTTATGGTGGTTGATGGTGGTTGTTTGATGGTGGTTGTATGGTCACGGTGAACTTATTGTGGTGAATTAGGGGTTAATCGGGTTTCATAGGGGTTATGTATGGATGATTAGGATTGATTAGGGGGGCTATCTAGTTGAATATGGTGGTTAATTAGGGGGGTAGGGATTCAGAAGGGGTTGACTAGGGACATGATGGCGATGTATACTATGAGAACTATGGCCAATCACGGTTATTCATTCAAGGTATCAAAATAGCTGGTGAACAATGATTAGTGATGGTTGGAGCCACCCACCAGTTCAAAGGGGTGAGCTATGGTTAAGTAGGGAAACCCACTGAAACTAGGGAATCCTAATCCCATAGTTACCCATGCTCAATCATAGCTCATTACAGTTAATTGTTTATCACTATGGTTAACTCGGGAAACCAAGGTGATGTCTGGAAAATGAAGATGAATCATGGAAGGTTTCCCTTCTTAGCCATTGTGAACCCAATGATGCACATCAGCAAGCGCATAATGGAGACATTCACATAAGACAGACATCATCATCCATCATCTCCGGTCGAATGCTGCATGGTGAGGCTTGCCCTGGACACACCATGGATGTTGAAATGAAAGGATGGTTGATCCTTTCTTGCAGGGATGGAAATACTTCCACATTTCTTCACACACCAAGTTGGCGTGAGCCACAAAGGGTCGATTGCCAACACCCTTGACAGAGTAGCTATAGCCAAACATGTGCATCGCTCTAACTTTACGAATGGCTAGCAATAGATATTCATGGAAGGCAACCAACATTAATGGGCAAACAACTGCTAGTGATGGTTGGAAGCACCAACCAGTGATGCATTGTGGTTCATCCACCCTTCCAATTTGGGGGGATGCGTGAGCCAATGGTTGGCTGTACCCCTCGTTGGTTCAACATATAGCTCAAAATCATTTACACGTCAAGGGTGCATGGGGGAGGGTTTGAATTGGGAAGTAGAGATCAATCATGCTAAAATATGCTAAGCATTGTCATCAAGATTGAAACAACTGGTTTGTGGTTTATAAATGGGTATCAGCTACTGGCTGCTAACTGCTTAATTCATCTTAATTCTGGTAGTGACATTCTTCATAGCATTTAAGAAAGGCATGCAATGCTTCCTTCAAAACAAGGTCATGTTTATAAATTATCACCAGCTTCTTTAGAGCATGTCACGAAGGTCCACTGGTTGAGTGGTTGAGCAACTGGTCCACCCACTGGATGGAGGTTTCGTTGGCGCTTCATTGCTGGCACCTGCCGCGCGATGAGGTTTGCAGCGCCTATGAGAAAGGCTCCCTCTGGAGATCTGCCTTGCAGAGATTGGGATCGGCCACCAGCCATGCCGAAGTCTTGGCGGCCTGGCCTGAAGTTGGGGCGCCGCCGAGCATGGAGAGTCCCAGGGTCGACTTTGCAAATGCACATTCATAACCATACGGAAAAGATAGATATATCATGAGATATCTTTATATCTGCAGATTAATGGCAAGTCAGTTTGACACCTTCATTTGTTGATGATATTTGAAATGGGTGAATTACGTCGAGGTAATCTTTCACTACGGGCCTGCAGTATTTTTTGTGACTGGGTATCCGCTCGGTACCTCACCATTGCCGGTCATTAGAGGGTTCATAGATGATCAGATTCCGGATCGCGGTTTGGCTGGCAGTCGAGCCAACCAGACTTGTCATCACCGTTGCTGGTCCGTTTTGCTAGGCCTACAATGCCGTGACATCTTCCAGCAGCAATGCGTTGATGTGGCAACTGAGTACTGGAATGCTGAAGGTGGGCATTGGCAAGTTTGTCAAATTGCTTTGGTGTTTTCCCTTTGGATATCTTTGAGTCAAGTTTCGAGTGTGCACTTTGATGGTCGGCATATCTTTTTCCTGCAAGTTGCCAAGGTGTGCTTTCCTTCGGTTAAACAGAAAGCAAGTCCATCTTCAGCACTAGCAGCTTGCTCATCAAAGAACAATATGCAAACAGCATCAAGCAGCACACCTTGGCAACTACCTATAGTTTGCAAATCCAGAGCCTTCTTGAGGTAAGACTTAAGATCCTGAATCCACACCTTTGTAGATCCTATGTTTAAGATCCTCAAGGCTTCAAGCGGCTTCTTGCTTGGACTGCTTGCTTGCAGCTCACCATGAACTGCTGACCGGCAGGTGATGTCGCAGCGCGACATCCAGCCCACCATCGTCGCGGGCCTGAAGCTGTCATGCGGTGTCACCAATGGTCATCAATGGCGCCAGGTGGTAGTAAGCATGGGGCATATATGGCATATTTCATGGTAATTCTGGATATGATTTATGAAAATATGACCGTTAGTCATGGTTAGTCATCATTAATGGCCATTGATGACTATTACATGGTGGCCAGTCATGATTATTTATGACTAGCAGATGGTTAAACATGTTTTGAAGACTGTTTTTCTCAAGTGTTTTCACAGTCTGAATGGTTGATAGTGGCTAATTGGACAGTCATGAGGTATGCAGCAAGACGCAACTAGGATAGAAGTATGGGTATGGGTCCATCACACCTACGGGTGAACATATTATGTGAGCGTCCAAAATTCAACGGTTTATTTTTTTGGATGCTCAAAACTATTGATTAGGGACCATGGGCTTTCGAAGAACAGCCGCATGGTCGAATTTGTATGAATTTGTTGACGTATTTCATTTCTGGATCTGCGACCGGTTTGGACATTGAAAAAATGGTTGGGAAATTGATGGTGGCTGATTATGGTTAATCGTGCTTAGGAATCAACAATGACTTTTTTACGGTCACGAATGGCTGATTATGGCTGTATATGGCCATTTCATAATTGTGGTTCATGTTGGTTCTGCCCGGCTGAACCTGCGAGAGATAGTTTTGGAATTGCTATGGGCTGTAATAGCCAACATTTTCGAAATATCCAGCTTGTCAGGTTGATGCGCAGCGCATCCATTGGGAGAAGCCGGCGCCATGGAATCTCTTCGTCCGCCCAGGTGAGTTTCACTGCAGCTCTTCCAACAAAAGAAGCAGAAGCCCCGTGGCGCTTGCAGCGAAACGGGGGGAAGCGCTGGTGATTTTTCACTGCGAAAGTGGGCAGTTTGAATCACACCGCGCAGGTGACTCGCAATTGGATTGTGAGAACTTTTTGGATAAGATAGGTCGAAAAACCGGCCATAAGGTGGAAGAACTTCAAAATAGATTTGCAGGTTAAATTATGGTCGAACAGCTACGACAGTTCTTCTTCCTTTCCGATCTGCGCTTCATCCTATGTTGGTATGGTGGTTGTGAACTTATCCCACTCTTTGACCCCCAAAAACCTACGAAAATTCTTTTGTTGGGATGCCAGGTTGCGCGTCGGTGGCAGGCAGCGGTGACAGATCCACTGCCGCAGGTTCCGAGTTGGTCGCTTGCCTCGCTGGCGTTCGCCCAGCTGCATCAGTGGCGCCTGCGCGCTGACAGCGCAGCGGCCAACGCGGCGGTGGCGGCGGCCCAGGGATGGCGGAGAGCGGTGGAGATGGGTCCCCTGCCAGCAATGGGAGAGCTGGGAACCTGGTGGAAACTGATGATGAATGATGATTTGTGATGGCTTCTGGTGGTTAGTGAGGGTTTAGTGATGGTTAGTAGTGGTGAAAAGCAGGCCGAGTGGACACCAGTGATGGACAATGATGGCTGAACCAGGGTCAGTGATGGCGAAACTTATTGTTAGTGATGGATATTAATTATGCATGATGCTCAGTGGTTCGTCGCGGTTGATCGCGAATCTGATGCTAATTAATTAATGGTTACTGCATGGCTATTGATCTGATTGCTATTCATGGTGAATATGATGGATTCCCCGCATCGACGAGCACGGGATTTTGGACCAAACGTCCGAAACAATGGAGCAGTTGGCAAATGTGGGAAATACCAACATATACCAACTGAAGGTCTTGGAATTTCTTGAGCAGTGCAGTTGCTTTTCGTTTTCCTCCACACTCCTTACATTTTAGAAGTCCAGGAGCATCACCAGTGTCACCAGCATCACCTGTCTCCAAGTCAGGTATGTCCTTCCAGCTGCATGGCTTGGATCTGAAACTCCTGGGGCGCAATGCCATGCTCCACGTCCTCGGGATCAACTCACAGTGGCAGATGGCACTGCGATGTCAGCTGTCGGATGTCGTGAGCTTCAACAGTTCCCTGCCAGTGCAGCCAGCATCTGTCAGCGTCAGCGGTACCACCTGGAAGCTGCATGAAGCTTTTGGGAAAGTTTAGGGTCTCCTCAGTCACTGGTCACTCGTGTGCACGCTGTGGAGTCACACCCCGATGTTCAGGTTCCATTGCGGCCGCGGAAGCCAGCAGCCAATGGACTCTTGCAACTGAGATGTTGACGCGGCTCTCGAGCACGACGCAGCCAACCTCAATCAGTTTCAACTCGGTGATGAACGCTGTCGGCGCCAGCCGGGGCACTCAGATCGCAGTGGAGTCCTGGAGGTTTCTTGGAGCACATTGCTCATTGACTTGAGCAAGCACCAAGATATACCAAGATGACAATTCTGAAAAAAGGAGAACATGGTCGAACAAGTAAAAATCCTATTGAAACTCCTAGGTTCATCTAGGTTCCACTTCAATCCAAACATCTCAGCTTCTGAATCTTGCTCATTTTGCTGGACTTGTTGGGTCACAACCACCCTATGACTAGGCCAAGAGTGGCGAAGCGCTCTGCACCTGCGTGAAGTTTCCACCGTGGAGTGCTCAGACGCCATTGGCTTCGCCCTGGTGGTGTGCCAACATTCGCTGAGATGGTCTGCGGCCAGCTGCCTCCTGGCAGAGGTGCCAGTGGTTTCATCAATGAGTCAGGGGTTGTTCCGTACCCTGCTGGAGAAAGAAGGGGCAGAGATGTAGTCAGAGAGTCAATGAGAGTCAGGACGGACAAATTTCAGAGTGCGACAAGTTGGGATCACTTGGTCGTTTCATGTCCTTGTGGCATGTTTCAGAGATCTTGGAACCAGCAAGATGAGTATGCCCAATGTGGAGCCCGCACTGAGTCCCAGGCGCGGAAGAAGCGCATGAGCACCAGCATCTCCGGTCACAATGCAGCGCTGATGGCCTGTGCTTCGCAGCGTTGGTTGGAAGCTCTGGAAATCTTTGGGCAGATCCAAGGCACGTGGGGCCACGGAGTCTGTACCATTTGCCATCATTCAACAGTAAGTGATGGCATTTAAAATCACTTACATTCCAAGAGTGATTTTTCGCCTTGCCCTTTAAATCAAGGCCAGAAACACCCAATGGGAATCCAAACCGGCAATTTCCTTAGATGATACATGACATGATGCCTTATAGGCCTCGTAGGTGGCAGCGTACGAGGATTTTTTTTGTCAGTAGCCACTTGTTCTGTTGACGTGGTATGGGTTCTTGGCATTTTAGAGGGCCACTGTATGTTGTAACACACGCACTCCCGACGAACACCTATTTGCGGACGGCTCAAGATGCTTACGCTTGTGCAAGATTGAGTTCTTGTACCCATTTGTTTACACAAATGTCATACTGATCCCAAGATTCAGTTTTCAGGCTCTCAAACCCGCAAAACGTTTGCTACTCTCTCACATGCATGCACGCATGTACTTCACACGTGTCAATGTGTGGCATGCACAGGGTGTTGACAGTTCAGGCCATTATATATGCTTGTGGGCTAAAACCCTTGTACCCTGGTGTGCCTCCATTGGCTATTAGATTCCCGCCTGTTATTGTTGGCTATAATCCCCCATTTTCAATGGTTGATATTGACATACGTGGCATACATTGGCCATTTGTCCATTTTGAGCGTGTCTCTCTGTGCCCTTTGTCCGCTAGGCGTTCGCAAGGATGAGATCAGCTTCGCAGCAGCTGCAGGTGCATGTCAGGAGGCATCCTGGGAGGGGAAGACTGGGGCAGGCGAATGGCACCAGGCTTCAGATCTGGCTGTGGGAAACCCTGTACCCCTGGTTCCCCCATCATTACTGTAACCATCGTTTTCCCATTACTATTGTCATCATCAAAGTCACTAGTATAGTTCATGTCGCCCAGGCCGGCCAGTGGGAGCAGGTTTTGGCTTTGCGCTCCTTATCCTGGAGCGGAGGCGCAAAACTGTTAGCCAGTCTGCCTGGGGTGATGTGCCGGGATGCAAAACTTTAGACCTATTCATTCTATACTTATTTTGTCATATTTCATCTATCTATCTATATTTAAATATATCTATATCCATTCTATCTATTCATTCGCTATTCATTTTATTTCATGTTGCTTGCTGCACTGACAAGATTTTTCAGTGGTTTTTTTCCCAAGTGGGCGTAAGTGCGCAAGCCATCGAGATCAACCAACCATTGTTTGAGCCTTGGTCCAGACTTTTTGGTCGGTGGCGGATGTTTCCCCGCATGCACGCGAATCCACTTGGACCGCTGGCTTTCAGCCAGTGCCCACAGAGCATTTGCTTGTTGAATATGTTGGATCGAAACCCCCAGAGTCGCCAGCAAAATTTACCCATCAAACAACATTTTAAAAGATCCATCCAAACAATCCAAAACATCAAAACAGATATTTTCAGAAATCGGTGGGTTGTTACAACAGATATTTTCCCAATTACCAATCAAACATCCAAAACCGATATGTTCAAAAATCATCTACTGTAACCATCCATTTTTAATAATCAATCCATTCAAATCATCAAACATCCACCCATTGCGAAGTCCTTGCATCGCTTGTTATGCCGTGCACCGCTCTTGCGAAGGCGCAGCGCTGCAGCTGCTGCTGCAAAATGCCGTGCACAGCGCGTGGCGTCGGGCCAGGCAGTGGCAGGGCTCCGTGCAGCTGCTGCAGGAGATGCAGGACGGGGTGCAGGTGGTGACTCTACCTGTGGATAACCATGGACAACCCACATCAATGAACATGGTATTATATAACATGTAATTACCAACATCTTGTTCACATATTGACCAAAAATCAAAAGCTATATTCAAGATTCAATTATTCATTAATAAGGATCTCGTTTGAATAAACATCTTAACAACCATCGTAATAACTATTGGTTTCCTGTGGTGGGACCGTTGGTGGTTACTCATGAAGGAGGATGAGGTGCTGCCAGATGCCGTGAGCTTTGCAGCAACGGTGCAGGTAACGGAAACGGGTGCGGCAACCGTTCTCTCCATGGCAGACTCCACATGAAGGAAACGTGCTGAAAACGTCCTTCAAGATGCAAGAAATGTGTTCAATCAATGCTATGGGGTTCCAGTGCTTCAAGATGCAAGACATGTGTGTTTTCTTGGGTGTTTTATGGGACTTCGGCTCAGTCATGTGCATTGCTAGATGCTGCTGGCATGTGGCTTTGTGCGTATGAATCTGTGCCTAGATGCACTCTACATGTCTGCCAATGCGCAGTATTGTCTGATATTGATAGCTGCCTGTTCTTCCTTGGGCAAGTTCTTCCTTTCATGGGTTGATCTCGATTTTTACCCAGCCAGATCGAGCAGACATCCCATGGCCCTTCCCCATGAACGGAGGCCATTGCTAATGATGAGCAACCACTGTTGACCAACCATTGTTAGCCACCGGTTCTCATCACAAATAGCCGGTCACCAATACTCACCCATTCATCTTCATTCGTCAGGCATTCAAGAACGTAGAGAATGAATTGAATTCGCGATCCCAAAGAATTGAAGACGTTAAACTGCATCAACCTAACGCATTGTTGATTATTGTCATCATGCTGCCATCGTTCACCCCAGTACCATCAAATGCCCATGGCTAGCTTTCATTGACCGTCATGTGAACCATCACCTCGTGTCACTAACAATCGTATTAACCATTGCGAGCCACAGTTCATCATGACAAATCATCAGATTAACGATATTACATGAACCAGAACAAACGATCATCAAGTTCCATCACGAACCATTGATCATCATTAAGCATGAGACAGACTCACAACATCCCATGAACATATATCCTGTATTGATATGAACTATCCTGCACCGGCTCTGAGGTCAACCATGACTTTTTCATAAATTTTGAATCATCATTAAGCATCAGCTAGAGAGAGATTAAGCATCAGCTATCATCAACTACCAGCTCAGCTAGATCAAATCGAGCATTTATCATCAATATTTGCTAGCCTTTTACATTCACCAATACCATGGTTAGTTAGATGTGTAGCAAACCGTCAGGTTCACTACATCATATTAATGCTCATGCACCATCATGATGAATTTTGAAGATAGCTAGACAATATCAAAATAGCCAATCATTAAGCCAATAGTTAACTATACTAGTCACCTAATACATATCATTTATAAAAGGAAAATAATACTAATCACCTAATAGACCGTTGTTATTATTGACTACTGGCTTGTTATGGTCGTAACAAACGGCTTACATTCCTAGTAAATGGCTTATATCACCAAATAGAAATTGTCTTACCAGCAAATAAACGATACATTAACTGAGTAATGTTATGACTCATGAATTGCCAATACTAATCAACAGGCCTACTATGATATGACATTTCCTCACGCATGACCTAGTGAACATGCAGTTTCCTGGTGTAATATGCAATTATTTACGATATTATCACTTGGTCCTGACTAATCACATTAGCCACTTGTCAATCACCCAAAATGGATTATTACCAACTAAATGGCCTATCAACCACCTATTCAGGTAGTAATCACCTATTAATCACTTATAAATCACCTAATAAATGCCTTACTAAGGCAAATAAGCCTTAAATCACCTAATAAATGCCTTACTAAGCCAAACAAGCCTACTAATCACTTATTATTGGCTCATGAATATCACCTCTACTAAGCTAATCACCCAATCAACTAAGCTATGAATAATCTATTAACCTTAACCACCTATGAAACGCTAACCCAATAAGCCTAAGAAATGCCTTCAGCCATGGCTCTCACCTCTCAGACCTGCGAACTGGGCGGCGCGCCGGGCCCCGCAGCCCTGGCGCTGCACTGCGGCGCCAGCCGAGCCGTTTCGGCGCTGAGGCGGGGGTGGAGGGCAGGGTGACCTGGGTGGGTGATGATTCTGATAGTCATAGGTAGGCTTAGTGATCAGTGTCCAGTATCAGAGGATAATGATCAGTGTGTCTAGCCATCTACTATCATAATGAGTGATTATCATCCAAGTGATCCTGATAGTCATAGTTGGTATCAAAGGTGCCTGGTATCAGAGGTGATTAGTAGGAGCCTAGTATCAGAGGTGACTGATCACTGAGGATTATGATTTGAAATGTTTGGCTGGTGATGAAACACCAATGGTTGGGGAGAATGATCAGTACTGATTAGCAATGATTATGGTGATGAGTGATGATTGATTCTCATCATCATTGAAGATTAGTAGTGATGATTGATGATTGGTATGCTGATTCTTGTTGGTGATCATTAAGGATTGGTGATGATTGAATATTGGTATGCTTGATGGTTGGCAATTGATTATGCTCACGGGTAAGCATTGGTCATCATACCAATGGTTGGTGATAGTAACCAGTACTGATTACCAATGATTATGGCGATTGTTGGGTGATGATGGATTATCATCAGTAATGATTCTGGTATGATTGATGGTTGGCATTATTATACTTATGGGTAATGATTGATCACCTATGGTTGGTCGTAAACAGTCATGATTACCAATGTTTACACCCATTTTGTTTTGATTATTGGTGGTGATTATCAGCAATGGTTTGCATGGTGATTATTAGCAATGGCTGGTGCTGATTAGTACTTTTTAAATAGTATCTAGATAGATTACCCACCTTTGCCCTACATGTTTTTACCACGTGAAATGTAGCAACTGTTTGAAAAGAATGGCTAGATCATTGAAGTGAACCTCATAGATTAGCAATGAAATAGCCTAGAGATAGCAGTGACAATATAGAGATAGCTCCTAGTAGCTAGCAGGAATGATAGTTGTGGGGATGAAACAACAATAACAGTAATGGCAATAGCACTTAGTTTTGATGCGAGGTACCATGGCGGATAACAATAGTATTCACGACCCGAGCAGCCCCCAACAATAAGCGGAAGGGAGGATGATAATAGGAGTAGGATAGTGTTTGCAACTCATTGGAGGTGATCACCACCCATTTTACCCAAGCAATAGCGGATAGGAACGATGTTCAACTAACGTGGTCACAGAAACAGCCTACAGTGTCTACAGTCGACATGATGGAAACACAATGGAGTGATTGGATCATGACCATGCCACCAGCTACATACTGCTAGCAGGTTCTGGGCGTTCCGTGGGATTGACAATTCGGCCCTATGATTTTGCACCGTTTGGAACTGATGATTGATGTGATCAGCGTTGCTTTGTGATTTTGGCCTGAACTTGTTGCTAAGGATTTATGAGAGTGACAGATTTTGAATTTTTAATGTCAATGCCACCCCCAAGAGGTACTGTACGTGAACAACGGTGAACATTATTCAACTGCTGGTCTGTGAACGTTTCCGGTGCCAAATGCACATCACGGACCCTCCAATTGGCATATGTTGAAGAGGAACAGGTCTTCGTTGTAAATAAGACATCTATTGAAAATCCACCATGACCAACCATCATTTGTTTCTTTTAGTATCTTTTAGTTGTAAGCGTCTTCATCCACAGATTGCCTTCATTTGGTGGTTCTTTTGGTTCATCTATTTGTCGACATCTCCTCAGGTCGTGCTGAAGCCACCGACCAAGGCTGGCGTGAAACGGGGAACCTGTCCAGACAAGATCTCGAAATCGCTATTCTGAACCATGACGATGTTCAAGTTGGCACTCTCAGCAGTGGCCTGGGTGCAACCCTGACCAACCCTGGTGATGGTGAAGCCTCATCGCTGATTCAACACTTCAAAGGCTGGGCATTCCCAGGACAGGACAATCATCAAGGTTGGTGATTGACAACAAGGAAAGATGTTTTGATGAAACTGCAAGCAAGTGGAGCGGCAATGCCAGTCTTGGGGCAACATTCCGAAGCCCTTCGCCCCATGTCTCGTCCCAGTACCATGATGTGCAAAATGTCTTCCATCAAGTGTCCATACAGGGATGATTTGCATGGAGGCCTTGATCAGTGGATCCAGAATTGACTATGTAGCAAACCTACCTGTCCTACAGCCTGTGGAACACGCAGGCCAAGTACCTCACGCAGAAGGCCTTTCACATAGCGGAGATCACCATCTCTTTAAAATTTCTCATGCCATTCTGTGTCTGAGAATTTCAATCCAAACGCTGCCGTTGCTGGAGATGTTATCAGGAACTCCAGTTTGTCGGCATCACTGATTTGTACGTGGAGACTTTGTGCCTGTTGCATTGGAAGATTTGCGGCAATGTTCCGGAGAACGGAGAACACATGTTTCCGTGGTGGACCAGGACCTATTCGAGGAACCCACCAGACATGGACTTCCTGAGTATGATGTCCATGTCGTAAAGGAAGATGTGAAAGTGTTTGCCTTTGCCCCCAACCGATTTGAAAAAGAACTGAGGGAAGCTTCTAGAAGCACAGGGGCCAATATGGAATGTGAGGATCGCGTCAAGCGCTGTGCGCGATGACATCGCATTTGTACAAGTTCAGGAAGCCTTGAAGGTTTACCACGCACAGTGACCTGGCGGACTCAGCACACACTGGAGCTCAGCAAACCAAAAGAAAAAGAAAAAGGCCCACTCCCACTGACCCAGAGCGGAAGTGGTCGGCGGAAACCTTTTTGTGTTGGAAGGATAGGTGCCACGTATTGAGGTCGACTTGGTTGGGGGAGCGTCCATGGCTGAAACGGCGAGGTGAAGAGACAGCTCCATGGATGGTTGTGTGGCATGCGTTGCCGTGATGGGTGGTCATAACTGTCATAACCGTGCTGTCCTCTTTCTGCAGCTGCAGGTGATGCCATCGCAATGCAGAGGACAAAAGGCCGCTCTTCTGGCATCATGAGTGCACCAAAAGTCTAGCATCAACAGCGCAGTCAAGCACCTGGCCTCGCTATGAGCCGGCTTGGGTGATGCCTTGGGCAAAGGCAGTGGTTTTTGGCCAAAGGCGTCCACTTAGGAGATGAATTTGAAGATGTCGTCATGTTGGGATCCGATTGACAAGTGCACATGTGCGCTGTTTTTTTGGGGCAACTTTGCAGTCAATGAGAACGACATATTGTTCAGGCATGAGAAGGTTATAAAAGGAAGGTGCCCCAATCGCAAGATATCACATGATGGGATCCCGCGGCCCAGGCAGGAAAGGTTTCACAGCAGAGACCCAGGGTTGGATCAACCTGGTGCCTGCGCAGTTCCTACGATGAGCATCCGCGAAATGCGCTGGTGGAAAATTTGTTTGCTGCTGATGGCGGGCACGGATTCCCACATATCGGACAGATTTCCAATCCATGCCAAACAGCTTGGAGTTAAGCAGATCAAGCCGAAGGAGTTGAAAATTAGAACATGGCATAGAGCAGCGCAAAGCAGTCTGTGAATATTTTTAAAGCTTGGAGGCGTGGCGTGGCAGGACCAGGTGACGTGCTGCAAAGCCAACACTGAGGCTCGGGCTTCCGAAGATGACCCTTCCATTGGTGCCCGGAGCTCGAAGCAGCAGCTGGTCACAACCCCGTTCTTGGTTGATGATGTTCAGTCCCATCCCATCATACATTTTGTGATCGTAGGCAAAATGCTCACTATATGGGCACTGTGTTGACATGTGCTGGTATGGTAACCTGCTAGAAGGACACCACCAATGGTTAGAATTGTCGGCTTGATGTTGTGCCATTCCCATGCGGTATCGAACCTTTGGAACAGATTTGAAAAGCATGTCGCCAGTGGCTTTTTTCTGCTTCGTATTTTCCATGAGCTTCACAGGTTAGCATGTAGACGGTGCCTGGAAGTGACAGTGGAGAAGGCTAAAAGTGGATGAGCAGATGCCAGGATGCAACGGTCATGTCGAGACTCCATACGTTGGGCCTACCATGATCTTTCAGCAGCCGGGGACAGAGTTTAACTTTGGCATGGGCAAGGATTTGGTTGCCTTCACATAGTCACAACATGTCACAACTCATCATTTCATGTCATTTAGGGAATTTTAGGGAACACCGCTTGCCACTCCGTAGTTTTAGTTAACATTTTCAATTACCCCAATACTTAGTAATGATGGTTGGTTGACTAATTTATCGTATCTCAAATATATAACATACATTATACATATTTATATATATAGATCAATAAGTTATACGCAAATATATATGTTTTTCCTATGGGTTGGTTCACCCACCAGCCATCTCTTGGGATCCCTGGCGCCCTGGGTGCCTCCATGTCTCCGACCGGTGGCTATGGCGGATCGCCTGCGGACGCGTCGCTGGGCCAGCGGTTCTCGGAGGCCATCGCCGCCCACAGCCGCGACACGCGGTCCTTGCCGTCCAGGGAGCTGAGCGAGGCGGGACCCGGTGGGAAGCACAGCTGGTGCTTGGCGAGTTGGGGAGCCTCATTAGCCTTTTCAAGGGGGAGGGGTGCCAGGAGATACCGGGAGTTGTTCTACGCAAATGGTATTGAACAACTGTATCATCGGCTATACCGGACTGAGGTTTGAGGATTGCTGTATACAATTGGGTCCATTTCAACTATACCTTCATCAGCTAGCCACCTTTGAAATTCATTCAAGCTTTGTTCAAGCAGTGGAATACATGTCATTTGCTTGTGTTGACTGTCAGAGTTCCCGAAAAGAGCCATGAAATCTCCAAGAAGTTGGAGCCGATTCCGGTGCTGCAGCGAAGCATATCCCGCCATTTTCCACGGCAATCACTGGCTGGCGTTTCTATACATTTCTTAGCTTTTAGTCGGAACGATATCACTATGTATGTAGCGGGACCTGGGCAGCTTACATCTTGGATCTCACATTCTTCGCACACGGCCGTGGACATGTTGTGCTCGATTTTCAGGATGGCAGGAATCTTCTACAAGCCTTGAAGGAGGCTTACATGGACGCAGACTTCCAAGCACAAGTTCATCACTTGCGTGCCAGTCACCCTGGAGATGAATTGAAATTCTTAACCACCTTGGGGCCCTTGGCAGCAAAGGTTCAAGCCCCGGTCTTCCAAAAGTTTGGATTGCCACCTGGTCAACGCGGAGTCATCCTGATGAAGATGGGGATCCGCTTGTTGTCCATGGTGGCTCCTGACATCAAGGAACTTGCTGGCGATTTGCGGGAGATGCTGTGCCTCCCCCGCGAGGAGGAAGATATCACCAGCACCATCAAGAAAGCTGAGACGGAAGCCTCGCTTTAGCTTCAGCAATTTTGGGTTTAGGCAAAGAGTATCTGAATGCAAAACCTGCAAAGCATTTGTACTTGCAATCTCTTGGAATAATGAAGTCGGTTTCTAGTGGAAGGATTTGCATGGTGTATGAATGGGTTTACTTAGGAATTGGCATATCCCTGCTGCAAGCACAAGTCATGCAGCCCGGGAACTGCCAGCATATCAGCATGTTCTTGAACTGTTTGAGCGTTTTTTTTTCCCATTTTACTATTTGTTGTCCCCTGGTTCATCACCTGCTTGATCCTGATTGGGTTAGACTCTTAGACTTCCCCGTTGGTAAGGCTAGCCTGCAAGCTGGTAGGTCAACCAGCTACAAAGTGGTGGATTTTCCACTTCCAGGTTAGTTTGCCAGCGCGCAATGTTAGTGTTCCAAGATCCCAAGCTGGTTCCTGGCCCTGACCTGTGAGGAATTCCAGCAGTTGCAGCGGAAGATCGCTGCGGCGCCCTTGGATGTCCGCGGCCCCTTGGCCGAAGCTTTCTTGCTGCCGTACAAGGCCAGCCCCACTGAGATCGCGCAAGCGATACCTGGATTGCAAAAGCGTGCCAAAGAGCTTGCGGAGCATCACATGGCTGCCTGATTTGGGTTTTCAGCACGGTATTTCTTTGCGTTGACTTTTCCAACAAGATGTGTGTCAGTTGGATTGGATGGTGATGGTGGGGATGAAACTTGCATATCCTCTGGGAAGCGACCCGACATTGGTCTGCATGTTCAATCTCCCCTTCAGCAAAATTTGCAGGATGAGGGATGGGTATCCCTTCGAATGATGTTTTCATGTGCATGATGGGGTCACATCGCGTCTGGCTGCAAGGCAGTTTCCTACACGTTTCCAAGAGTTCTGGGTTGCGGAAGATCGCTTGGAGCAGGTTGTGATAAGTGATAAGTGAAAGCCATTTCAGGATGATCAGGATCTCTGGTTTCAGCTTCTGGTCACAGAAGTTCAGAGGTTTGAGGGTTTGAAGTGTCACTGATGAGTTCTTGATGACCATCCTAAGTTCAATCTCCCGCAGTTCTGTTCAGCACCAAGGCCCGGGGTTTGGATGAGATCGTCGGTGAGGGTAAGCTGTTGCCTGCGGACATGGCTACTGCCAGCCCGGAGGTGTTGCAACGGAAAGTGCAAGATCTCTTCGAAAGGTGGGGCTCCATAGGGGGGGAGATACATAGGAGGTGCCATGGGGGCTGCCATGACCCTGAATCCGTTGAGATGGCCATCGAAACCAGGAGAGGTTGCGGTCATGGCGTGTGAGCCAATGAGGTGTCCTGTTGAAACATCATGTTGGGCAAAGCCCTTTTATTCGCATGGTGACCTGTGAGGACATGTCCGAGCAAGTAAAATCTCAGAGTCTGCAAAACCTTGCAGAACATTGCAGAACAATGCAGCACTGTCACTGAGCATTGTTATATAGATAGTTGTACACACACATATATGTATGTATAGTTTTCCATTTGAATATTTCCCTGAAAAACACAACCATTATATACTGCAATCATCTGCAATCATCAGCTTGCCATTACACGACCCCCAAGAAACAACCATAAGACATCCACAGTATGTTCACCAGGGGTTTGTTGAACGATTTATCATCCAACGTGATCTCCATTTGCTACCCCAGCTGTGGGAAGACCCTTCCACGGAAAATGATGGGCCGCCAGGTATCTGCAGAAGATGTTGAGCCGCGTGATCACTCCCTTGGACTCCTTCACCCGAGCTGCTGAGGAATTCTCGTGCTCCTGGGCCCTGCAGTTGGTATCTGAGGAGGCTGTGGGTCGCTGGGGTGAAACTCTTGGTCTTTCAGAGTTAAATTTGCAATTATCTACCAATTCAATCTGCAAAATTGATACGCTGCGGCAGATTTTTTCCAGTTTAGTACTAGTCTGAGCCAAAAATGGGCAAGCTAGGCAACGAGTTCAACAAATTTCAACAAGGAAGGTAGATCCACCACCTGCAAACATCCCCAGTTGACCATCCATGACCACCCCCAGGTGGTCCAAAACCTGTGGGGCACCGGAACGGCGCCAGAGTTGGAGCTGCAGCAGCTGCAGCTTGGAGGCGTGGCGATTTTGGACCAAACGGTGGACCTGGATGTGATCAGCAGAGCCAGGGAGGAGCTGGCAGAGCTGGAGACCAAGGGACAGGTCACAGCTTCCAAGGATCCTTGCAGCTGGGCCGATGTGGCGATGGGTGGGCGGTGAGAGCCTTGAGTTTTTGATGTGTTATGACTGCGTGGGACTCTTAGGTGACTTGGATGTGATTTCTTGTGACTTTGTGAATGTGGGGGGGGAACATCACCACCATCTTGTGCCAGAACATTGTTCTCATGGTCGCATTTCCCAGGTCGCCACAAGCAATAACCCGCAAAACATGGCAGCAGTGGTTATTGTCACTATAGTCATGAAGTATCGCTCATCATCATCATCATCATCATCATCATCATCATCATCATCATCATCCTCGTCATCATCCTCGTCATCATCATCAGCATCATCAGAATCATCATCATCATCATCATCATCATCATCATCATCATCATCATCATCGTCATCATCGTCATCATCGTCATCCTCGTCATCCTCGTCATCCTCCTCGTCCTCCTCCTCCTCCTCATCATCGTCATCATCATCATCATCGTTATCATCATCATCATCATCATCACCATCATCATCATCATCATCATCATCATCATCCTCGTCATCCTCGTCATCCTCCTCGTCCTCACCGTCCTCCTCCTCCTCATCATCATCATCATCATCATCATCATCATCATCCTCGTCATCATCGTCATCGTCGTCATCATCATCATCATCATCATGGAAATGATGGGAAAGGAAACTCCAGGACTGGTGACTCACGGTGACCCGTTCAAGGGTGGACATGGACCTTGCTTAGCTCATCGCTTGTCATCCCATTCTCCTTGCTCAGATCATCACTTGTCATCCAATTTTAGTCCTATCCCAGTGGTGTCTCCCATGAGGCAATGTGGGAGCACGTTCTGTGTGGTTGCACCTGGATAGCGACGAGGAGAAACAGAAACTCGTTCGCAGTGGCCAAATCCAGCAGGTCGTCCCTAGAGCTACAAGGGTAGGCTGAGACGAAAGATTTTTGGGGCCGATGGAGGTACAATGGTTCGGATCGGCAACCCGTTCCCTAAACATATTGAGATCATAGCACGAGGATATGCAGACTCACACTGTCAACGTTTTCGTTTGATTTTGGGTTGGAAGCTGCGAGGAAAGTGCCACCTGCCTTGCATGATCTTTGCGATCGACTCCTAGGACTGCGCCTTCGTTGGTGGTCATTGGTTAGATGTGAGTTATCGATAGTTTTATGAGATTTTCTGAGCCAAACTCTGAGAGCACCCAAATTATTTGTTTTTTCATTTTTTTATCATTTTTTTTTCATTTGGATTTTCATTTTTTTTCATTTTCCTCTGTTTTTGATGGTTTCCCATTGTTTTTCATTGATTTTCATTGTTTTCATGGATTCCAGGTGCCCCAGGGAAGGAAAATGAAAAAACAATGAAAATAAAATGAAAAAAACATGAAAATAAAATGAACATTTCCTCGAGTTTTTGAAGATTTTCAGGTTCGGAGTGAAAATCTTCAATTTCGAGATTCGATTTTCATTTTTTTTTCACTTGGATCTTCATTTTTTTCATTTTCCTCTGTTTTTGATGGTTTCCCATTGTTTTTCATTGAATTTCATTGTTTTCATGGATTCCAGGTGCCCCAGGGAAGGAAAATGAAAAAACAATGAAAATAAAATGAAAAAAACATGAAAATAAAATGAACATTTCCTCGAGTTTTTGAAGATTTTCAGGTTCGGAGTGAAAATCTTCAATTTCGAGATTCGATTTTCATTTTTTTTTCACTTGGATCTTCATTTTTTTCATTTTCCTCTGTTTTTGATGGTTTCCCATTGTTTTTCATTGATTTTCATTGTTTTCATGGATTCCAGGTGCCCCAGGGAAGGAAAATGAAAAAAAAATGAAAATAAAATGAAAAAAAATGAAAATAAAACTAGACGACGGTTGGCCCGAGAGCGAGAAAGGCAATGTTATAGCAGCCTCCAATATACTAAGTCAAAAAGACTAACGTCCTGATCCTTGCAATGGATGATGATGATGATGACCGCTCCCATCTGGTAATGGCCAGATTCCAGTGTGTCCTTGTACATAGATGGATAGCTAGGGAGATTGGTCAGTTCCATGATGATGATGATGATGATGATGATGATGATGATGCTGATGATGATGATGATGATGATGATGATGATGATGTCGTTGATGATGTCGTTCATGATGTCGTTGATGATGATGATGATGATGATGATGATGATGATGATGATGATGTAGCTGCTGCTGAAGAAAAAGATGAATATGATGAGAATGCTGGCGATATGACAGGGCTGAAAGGAAGAAAATGTTGTGGACGGGTTGTTGGACGCAGGTCCCAGATCGCAAAACGTACCAGGCAAAAACGTACCAAGGCAAAACGCGCCAGAGCAAAACGTACCACAGCAAAATTTACCACTGCAAAACGTACCAAAGCAAAACGTACCACAGCAAAACGTACCACCGCAAAACGTACCAAGGCAAAACGTACCAAGGCAAAACGTACCAGATCAAAACGTACCAAGAGCAAAACGTACCGCCGCAAAACGTACCAGGGCAAAACATACCAGATCGAAACGTACCAAGAGCAAAACGTACCACCGCAAAACGTACCAAGATCAAACCTACCAAAGCCAAACAGACCAGAGCAAAACGTACCAAGAGCAAAACGTACACGGTACCACACAGCAAAACGTACCAGGCACAAACGCACTAGAGCAAAACGTACCGCAGCAAAACGTACCAAGAGCAAAAGGTACGACCGCAAAACGTACCAAGATCAAACCTACCAAAGCCAAACAGACCAGAGCAAAACGTACCAAGAGCAAAACGTACACGGTACCACACAGCAAAACGTACCAGGCACAAACGCACTAGAGCAAAACGTACCGCAGCAAAACGTACCAAGAGCAAAAGGTACGACCGCAAAACGTACCAAGATCAAACCTACCAAAGCCAAACAGACCAGAGCAAAACGTACCAAGAGCAAAACGTACACGGTACCACACAGCAAAACGTACCAGGCACAAACGCACTAGAGCAAAACGTACCGCAGCAAAACGTACCAAGAGCAAAAGGTACGACCGCAAAACGTACCAAGATCAAACCTACCAAAGCCAAACAGACCAGAGCAAAACGTACCAAGAGCAAAACGTACACGGTACCACACAGCAAAACGTACCAGGCACAAACGCACTAGAGCAAAACGTACCGCAGCAAAACGTACCAAGAGCAAAAGGTACGACCGCAAAACGTACCAAGATCAAACCTACCAAAGCCAAACAGACCAGAGCAAAACGTACCAAGAGCAAAACGTACACGGTACCACACAGCAAAACGTACCAGGCACAAACGCACTAGAGCAAAACGTACCGCAGCAAAACGTACCAAGAGCAAAAGGTACGACCGCAAAACGTACCAAGATCAAACCTACCAAAGCCAAACAGACCAGAGCAAAACGTACCAAGAGCAAACCTACCACAGCAAAACGTACCAGAGCAAAACGTACCACAGTAAAAGGTACCAGAGGAAATCGTACCAAGGCAAATCGCACCACGACAAAACGTACCAAGACAAAACGTACCACAGCAAAACGTAGCAAGAGCAAACCGTACCAAGAGCAAAACGTACCACAGTAAAAGGTACCAGAGGAAATCGTACCAAGGCAAATCGCACCACGACAAAACGTACCAAGACAAAACGTACCACAGCAAAACGTAGCAAGAGCAAACCGTACCAAGAGCAAAACGTACCACAGTAAAAGGTACCAGAGGAAATCGTACCAAGGCAAATCGCACCACGACAAAACGTACCAAGACAAAACGTACCACAGCAAAACGTAGCAAGAGCAAACCGTACCAAGAGCAAAACGTACCACAGTAAAAGGTACCAGAGGAAATCGTACCAAGGCAAATCGCACCACGACAAAACGTACCAAGACAAAACGTACCACAGCAAAACGTAGCAAGAGCAAACCGTACCAAGAGCAAAACGTACCACAGTAAAAGGTACCAGAGGAAATCGTACCAAGGCAAATCGCACCACGACAAAACGTACCAAGACAAAACGCACCAAGGCAAAACGCGCCAGAGCAAAACGTACCAGCAAAACGTACCACAGTAAAACGTACACAGGCAAAACGCGCCAAGACAAAACGTACCAACACAAAACGTATAGCACAGCGCAACGTACCAAGATCAAAGGTAGCACGGCAAAACGTACCAAGATCAAACCAACCAAAGCAAAATGTACAATGTGCCGCAGCAAAACGTACCAAGGCAAAACGTACCAAGATCAAACGTACCAAGAGTAAAACGCACCAGAGCAAAACGTACCAGCAAAACGTACCACAGCAAAACGTACCAAGGCAAAACGTACCAAGATCAAACGTACCAAGAGTAAAACGCACCAGAGCAAAACGTACCAGCAAAACGTACCACAGCAAAACGTACCAAGGCAAAACGTACCAAGATCAAACGTACCAAGAGTAAAACGCACCAGAGCAAAACGTACCAGCAAAACGTACCACAGCAAAACGTACCAAGGCAAAACGTACCAAGATCAAACGTACCAAGAGTAAAACGCACCAGAGCAAAACGTACCAGCAAAACGTACCACAGCAAAACGTACCAAGGCAAAACGTACCAAGATCAAACGTACCAAGAGTAAAACGCACCAGAGCAAAACGTACCAGCAAAACGTACCACAGCAAAACGTACCAAGGCAAAACGTACCAAGATCAAACGTACCAAGAGTAAAACGCACCAGAGCAAAACGTACCAGCAAAACGTACCACAGCAAAACGTACCAAGGCAAAACGCACCAAGACAAAACGTACCAAGAAGCAGGTCCAAAATCGCAATTTTACCTCAGTTTTTGACGTTCAAGGTCGAGAAAACGCGAAACGGTCACAACTGAGAATGTAAAATCGCAATTTTACCTCAGTTTTTGACGTTCAATGTCGAGAAAGCGCGAAAGATGTGATGATGTGATGATCTAGATCTGCAGATGTGATGATGTGATGATCTAGATCTGCAGATGTGATGATGTGATGATCTAGATCTGCAGATGTGATGATGTGATGATCTAGATCTGCAGATGTGATGATGTGATGATCTAGATCTGCAGATGTGATGATGTGATGATCTAGATCTGCAGATGTGATGATGTGATGATCTAGATCTGCAGATGTGATGATGTGATGATCTAGATCTGCAGATGTGATGATGTGATGATCTAGATCTGCAGATGTGATGATGTGATGATCTAGATCTGCAGATGTGATGATGTGATGATCTAGATCTGCAGATGTGATGATGTGATGATCTAGATCTGCAGATGTGATGATGTGATGATCTAGATCTGCAGATGTGATGATGTGATGATCTAGATCTGCAGATGTGATGATGTGATGATCTAGATCTGCAGATGTGATGATGTGATGATCTAGATCTGCAGATGTGATGATGTGATGATCTAGATCTGCAGATGTGATGATGTGATGATCTAGATCTGCAGATGTGATGATGTGATGATCTAGATCTGCAGATGTGATGATGTGATGATCTAGATCTGCAGATGTGATGATGTGAAGATCTAGATCTGCAGATGTGATGATGTGATGATCTAGATCTGCAGATGTGATGATGTGAAGATCTAGATCTGCAGATGTGATGATGTGATGATCTAGATCTGCAGATGTGATGATGTGAAGATCTAGATCTGCAGATGTGATGATGTGATGATCTAGATCTGCAGATGTGATGATGTGAAGATCTAGATCTGCAGATGTGATGATGTGATGATCTAGATCTGCAGATGTGATGATGTGAAGATCTTGATGTGCAGATGTTTATATACGGCTGCTTTTTTACGAAGAACCCTTCGCAGGCGCTCTCGGGAATGAACATTTCCTCGAGTTTTTGAAGATTTTCAGGTTCGGAGTGAAAATCTTCAATTTCGAGATTCGATTTTCATTTTTTTTCATTTGGATCTTCATTTTTTTTCATTTTCCGCTGTTTTTGATGGTTTCCCATTGTTTTTCATTGATTTTCATTGTTTTCATGGATTCCAGGTGCCCCAGGGAAGGAAAATGAAAAAACAATGAAAATAAAATGAACATTTCCTCGAGTTTTTGAAGATTTTCAGGTTCGGAGTGAAAATCTTCAATTTTGAGATTCGATTTTCATTTTTTTTCATTTGGATCTTCTTTTTTTTTAAATGTTCCTCTGTTTTTGATGGTTTCCCATTGTTTTTCATTGATTTTCATCGTTTTCATGGATTCCAGGTGCCCCAGGAAGGAAAATAAAAAAATGAAAAAAATGAAAATCCAAATGAAAATCCAAATGAAAATAACATGAAAAATAAATGAAAATAAAACAAAATTGCAATTTCCAATGTTTGACTGCCAAAAAATCTCATAACGATAGTTATCGCAGGTCCAGATCAGAAACGAGGAATATTATTAGCTGATATTAGCTTGCGTTTTACATGTTTTACTGCCCTATCCTGGGGCTTGATGCCATGGATTTGCAATTATTAGCCTCGAAGTGGATCGCCCGGCTTGCCAATGTCATATCTGCTGGTTACTCGCAAAAAAAAACCGTGAATCTGCTGGTGAATCTGCTGGTTAATCTGCTAATGATGGTGAATAATGGCACCCAACTGGATGGTGGCTCGATTTCCTTCAGACCTGAAAGCTTCACCCCTGGGAGCTCCACCCCTTGACACCGGCAGGACTCCCTGATGCCCTGCTGAAGAAGGCTGCCGCAGGATCCATCGCCGCCCCGCAGCTCCGTGTGCATCCACACATCATGGCAGCCACCTATCGGCCGGGAGCAGAATATCACTGCCACAAAGACAGCTACAGTGGCACGGATAATCAGCGATTCTCGGTGAGTTCAGCTACCACTTGGCCAGGGGAGAGGGGATCATAGAGGGTTTCACCTGTCCTGGAACTACCTCAGAGTTGAGGCTGTGACTTATTGACTGCGAGAGTTTGCATTGGTTGAGCTGTGGAAGCAACCCATTTAGTCATCATTAGTCATCATTATGTGAATAGTCCGTCAGAAACTATGATGCTTGCTTCGGCCCTTGTTGGGGATCCTGGCTGGCACCAAGCCTATCGAAGCCTCCATTTGTCGAGCCCAACAGCTGCAACGGCAGCAACTCAAAATCAAGGACCAGGAGCTACAGTAGTGTTACAGTAGCCACAGCAAAAGCAGACAGATACCGACAGACAAGGTGACCCCCAGTTTGTGCCCTGTATCGTGCACCTATTGGGCCACGATACCAACAGAAAAGAGAAGCATCCACCCATCCGCATCCTTCCGCCATCTTCCAAGAAATCGATCTATGAAGATCTGCTGCTGCAGCTCCCCAGGAATGGTGACCATTTTGCTGTACCTCAATGAATGGCAGCCGGGCGACGGCGGGGAACTTCGCCTCTTCGCAGACAAGGCGGCTGAGCAAGCAACCACCCTGGGCAGCTCAGGCCTGCTGAAGGCGCGGTTACCGGCTCCACAGATGTTTCCAGTGTGCATGATGAAAATAGATGCAGTTGGATGTTGGATGCAGATTGGATGCATGTAACATGTGGATTCTAGACGAATCTGCGAATCCTCCACTTTCCAACACATGTCACTGGATGCTTCCTGGTCAGTGCTAGATCTTTGAAGCATTTGCTGACAGAAAAATGGCCCCAGAAAATGGCTCCAGGAATCTGCCACGGCCCCGGACCATGAGCGCTTTGTGGACCTCGCGCCGTTGAGCGGTCGCATTGTGATGTTCCGTTCCCGAGAAGTGTGGCATGCAGTGCGGGAACCGCAGCGGCAACGCTGGGCATTGACCTTGTGGGTCATGGCGGATTGAGCGAAAAAGTCAAGGGTGGAGATGGCCGGGTAAAGTCGAGCCGGGTGGTTTATGGTATGTTTCTGGTTTGTTGGCTGGCGGCAGCAGGTGACGCGACATCCCAATGTCGAAAGGAGTGTCACTTCACAACTTTCAACACTTATGTGTGTTCCAAGATGTCTTTGGACGAGCTTGAGCAAGCAGAGGGTATTTCAATAGGAACCGACCAGTGGTTCCACAGATCCTGGAGGATTCCCCTCAGATGAACCTGTGAAACTTTCCTTTCGGCTTGAATGTGCCAGCATTGCCAGCATAGGGCTCTTGGTCACTCTCCAAGAAAGAAACCATTTGTGGATGATTCCTGCGTAGACTCATCTAGCATGATCTAGCCGTACTTGAAAGGTAAACGGTGATTTATATTTAAATATATATATATATATGGGTTCACTTCTGCATCCGATACTTGCCTATGTTCATGTCTACACCCTTGTACAGCTAGCATGCAAGTTCATCCGATAGTTGCTTGCATATCTGTACAGTGCATGTGTTCTCTTCCTTTCCTTCTCCATTAAGGACTTTACCACAAGCTTTTGCCAAAAAACCATGTCGTTTGCAAGCAATGCTCGGTCCGAGGCCATAGCGGCCCAGAGCTTAGCGGTTTTCCCACTTGAGAATCAGGAACTCCTGGATACTTTGGATGAAAAAAGGATCGTTGAATGTGGAATCGTCAGACTAGCGCTTTTGCAATTTTTTGCCCTATGATTTCTTCAACTCCTAGTGGAGAATTGGGCAAAAGGATCAAAGGGTAGGCAGGTTAAAGTTGTTAAAGTATTGAACCCAGCAACGGCATAGGATTTCATGGTGAGGAAGGAATTTCAACATCTGATTCCATAGGATTTCATCATGATCCCATGGTGATTCGATGGTGAGCCTCCCAGGTGCTTCTATTGGGTCCTGGCCGCGCAGCTTTCGGCCTGCTTCGTGGGTGCTGCCTGGCATGTTGTTCAGCCAGGAACTTTCGGAAATGCCACCAGTGGTTTGAACACTTGGGTTGATTCAGCTGGTTGTTGTTCAACTGGTTGTTGTTCAACTGGTTGTTGTTCAACATTGGGGTTTGTCATGGTTTGTCCATCAATGGTGGTATCATGTGGTACCCCTTGACCGGCCAATCAGGATCAGTATCGATTAAGGGAAACTGCCAGGGGGAATGCACCCATTGTGCGCAAAACCATTCCTATAGTCACAAAACTCCGTTTGGCTGGGCCACCTGCTCGCCTTCAGCTTCGCTGAACCCTTGGGATGGCGGTGGAGAGACTTACATTTTGTGTAGCTCGAATGTTTGATTTTGACCCGCTGCGCACTGCTTCGGAAACAAAGCGGGGAAAAATTCTGCAGCCATTTGTGGCCCAGTCATTGGCTCATGCTGTTGAGCTGAGATTTTTTTTGGGGGGTGTGGGGGGCCATTACAACTGAGGGCAGTGTCTCACTTTCTGACCTTGGTCCTTGGTAGGCGTGTTTTTCTCATAGGGTGATTGACACTGAATTGAAAGATGTTTTTTTAGTGTCTATTTTCTTTGCACTCGGTCGTTGCATCATATGTTGGTGAGGGTGGCATCGTCCTGTTGATCGAGACCCAACAGAACCAACAAAAGAGAGAGAGAGAGAGAGAGAGCGAGAGAGTGGCTTCGGGCTTAGCTCTACAAGCTAAGAATTCCTGATAGAGAAACGGATTTCATTCCGACTTGAGGGGATTGGCATGGATTTGCGAGAGTCAGTGCCACCCCTGGTGGTGACCTAAACTTCCGCTGGTGCGGGCAACACGTCACATTTTTTTCGGGACAGAATTGCCTGCACGAACTTTGTACTTGTGCACTGTTGGAGGACGGAGAAAAAACACGCAACAACTTGGAACGACTCGAAAAAAGCACACACCTTCCCCCAAAACCATGGTTATCGGAAGAATTCGGGTATT
Source organism: Symbiodinium kawagutii (assembly GCA_009767595.1). Lineage (NCBI taxonomy): Eukaryota > Dinophyceae > Suessiales > Symbiodiniaceae > Symbiodinium > Symbiodinium kawagutii. The sequence continues at coordinate 256,252 of VSDK01016768.1, forward strand.
GGATGTTTTTAGCCACTCTCTGAGTCTGCCACTATATATTGACTCGTAGTAGCAAAAGATCCCATGTCATTATCAGTGTGTACAATATAGTATTACTGTATATACTTGTCGTGGTTGCTCATCAATCACCATAATAATCGGTCTTCATCAGGGTGAATGCACCATTCTAAGTCATCATTCTCATTGAGAGCGACTCATTTTCCAGAACAGTTGGTGGTTCAACTATACGATTAAGCTTGATTATATTATACCAGGTGGTTGCTGATGATAGCTGGGTGCTGGTTGTTGACCCACATATATTGCCGGTATTTGACTGGTTCTCGCTGGTTATCGGTTGTGGGTCAACGGGTTGGTACCCCGTTTGCGTCCCATAAATGACTAATCTAGTCCGACTGTTGGGGTGTTCACATACCCATTGGTCCTTTGGCCAGGCCCACAACCATATCATTACTGCAATCAAACCGCTCATTCACCATGTTAGCTTTGACTGAACGATTCTTCACCATCACTACCATATCAATAGCACCCATCTAACCAACAATTCACATCATTCCGAATCATTCCCCTATTGTTGGTTCTTCTCCCCTGCTATCAACCATCAATATTCATAAAGCGTCATCAACCATACTTAAGCATAGAACATCTGAGATATTTTCATTCATCAACCATACTTAACCACCATACTTAACCACAGAAAATCATCATTTCTCCAATGTGACCACTACCGCCCTCCAAGCTTCACTACCGAGGCCCTCTTCGACGAGGTGCTGGAAGGCTTAGAAGCGATTCACAGCCTGGGCTTGGCGCACATGGACATGAAGCCAGCCGCTTGGCACTGGACGGATACCCACCAGGACAGCCCCCTGGGCACAGCGCCATGGGCACAGCCATGGGCCGAGGACAACATCATGTTGCACTGCTCGGGGGACTCCTGCTACGCCCTCGTCATCGACCTGGGCACGCTCTGTAACAGCAGCATTCCGCTGGAAAAGGTGCAGGGCACCCCTGGGTGCCTGGACGAATCTGGACCTCGCGGAGCCACCTTTGCCAGGAAATCACGTGGTAAAGGCTGAGGTGTGCTTAGCTTTACGGACCCATGATGATGACGATGATGATGGTGATGGTGATGATGGTGATGGTGATGATGGTGATGGTGATGATGACATGACGGTAGTACCAGCGACCACATGTATGAATATAGCAAACAGCGTCGGAGAACAAGCTCTGTGTTTGAATCTTTCCCAACCAATCTCTTGACTAAAGAAATGCACCGAGCCAAAAGTGTTTGTTCTTGTGTTGAAGATTTATTGTTGCTCTCTACTAGTCACGGCCCATAGGCGTCAATAACGATGATGATACTGCTCATCATCATCATCATCATCATCATCATCATCATCATCAGCAGCAGCAGCAGCAGCAGCAGCAGCAGGATCCGCCTCATCCGCA
>VSDK01016768.1:257874-277798 GCA_009767595.1 Symbiodinium kawagutii
CATCATCATCATCACCATCATCATCATATCATCATATCATCATCATCATCATCATCATCATCATCATCATCATCATCATCATCATCATCATCATCATCATCATCGTCATCATCATCATGATCATGGGCCCGCACCACCACCATTCTCATCATCCAGCTATGTTTTAATCAGTCCCGTTTGCTTTCCATTGTTATCCTCATTGTGTAATGTCTCGGATTCGTTGTTGTTGTTGTTGTTGTTGTTGTTGTTGTTGTTGTTGTTGTTGCTGTGGTACCCTTGCACCATCGAAATTAGATACAAGTGCATGTATCAGCCTAGGTTTGATCACATTGCTATGCCAAGTCTCCCAGGTCGACTCGTCAGACGCCCCAATCCTGAGGTATGTCGCACCTGAAGTCTATCCTCAAATGGGAACACATCCTGGGCTGCCATCCAACGATGTTTGGGCCATGGGTTTTACCTTATATCAGCTACCTGCCAGAGCAAACGGCGTAACGCCGCGCCAGGGGTCTTGATGTCCGCAGTTTGCGCTGATCAGTTTCAAGAAGCGAAGATTGAACCACTCAATTAGCAGGTTGATGCGGATCAATGCAGCACCCGGGTCAAAATGTTGAATTGCGGTCATTGACCAGCCCCGTGAACACAGAGCGGTGCCCCCCCAACACAGTGCAGCTCCAACAGGCCTGGTTGTTGCATGTGGTTGCTTTACTGATGAATATTTAAAATGTATCTATTTTCATGCATTTAGGTCCTTTAGGCTACATCTATATTATACGCAATGCTCTATCTATTTGTCTAATCTATCTATCTAGCTACCTATTTGCTTATCTCTATTTATGTATTTATCTGTTTATATATCTATTTATCTACCTACCTCCCTACATACTTAGCTATCTGTCTATCTATTTGTCTATCTATCTATCTATCTATCTATCTATCTATGTATCTATCTATCTATTTGTCTATCTATTTGTCTATCTATACCAGCGGGCAAACCCTCTGGACGCCCAAGCAAAAAATACCCATCTATCTATACCCATCTATTTATACCCATCTATCTATCTATCTATCTATCTATCCATCTATCTATCTATCTATCTATCTATCTCTCTCTCTCTCTATCTCCCCCTCTATATCTCCCTCTTTCTCTCTCTCTATATCTCCCTCGCCCTCCCCTTGTGCTTCTCCGCCAGTCTCCGCCTCTGCCTCTCTGCCTCTGTCTCTCTATCTCTCTCTCTCTCTCTCTCTCTGTCTCTTTCCACCTCAGTTTTTCGCCAGTGGAGGTTGCCAATTTTTTCGCATCCACCAAGGCTGCTTTACCAGGACTACCCTGAGTTTGTCGACGGCCCTTTTAACAGAAAAAGCCTAGAGTGTTTTGGCTGTGTCGACCGCGGCTGGTGGTTGCAATAGGACATCCATGATCGGCATGGCACTGGCATCCATGGGGGCCCCTGGCGAGTGAGTTAAAAAGGTTCAACTGCCCATTACAATTGCTATCATATCACCAGTTTCATTGCCATTGAGCACTGAAGTCCTGTCATTGCAATTAAAGCAGTTAAATCGTACTCGTTGAGCTGGCAACATTGAGGATGGATGATTTTCATTTATTTTCCCTACGCCTTCCCTAAAGAGGCAAAGGGCATGCCAAACTAGAGAGGCGAAGCGGCAATTTCTACAAGGAAACTGACGGAAAACATTCCTGGGAACCTTTTCCATCCTTTTTTGTGGTCTTAAAGTTTTAAATTAGTAATTGAGTCATTGTCCTTTCTCTTACAAACTGATCAACTTCTCAATTTGATAAACATTTATGTTGTAAATTGCCCTTTCTCCATTCTCCTCTTGACCTCGTGCAAATTTGTCGGATCCGCCGAGCTACCGCTTTGTTTGCAGCTGGCTATGCTAAGCCAAACCTCCTGGCTGCTCCAGGGCTCAGATCAAATATATCCCGAGCAATGATCGCAACATACCGAAGAACCGGACGGAGTTGGATGACTTGGTTGTCGTGTCTCGGTGATGGGATTAGGGCCACCTGCGGGCCTGGTTCAGGCAAAGCAAGTTGTAGCTGTAGTATGCTGTAGTATGCTGTAGTTCTGTTTGCTGTCACTGCCATTGTCGTCATTGTGGTTGTCCTTCTCCTCGTCGGTTGTTGTTGTCGTTGTTGTCGTTGTTGTCGTTGTTGTCTTTGTTGTCGTTGTTGTCGTTGTTGTCGTTGTTGTCTTTGTTGTCGTTGTTGTCGTTGTTGTCGTTGTTGTTGTTGTTGTTGTTGTTGTTGTTGTCGTCCAGGTCGTTGAGATGTCCAGAAGTTTTGTGCAACACGGTAGTGTTATTGGATGCCGTCGCTGTGTCGCATACCCTTTAAATCCCTTTAATACCATCATCCATACCTCTGATGCATGCCGTGTAAAGACCGTACATAGCCTGGAAAGTATGACCCTGTCAATTGGGTTTGATCAAGGCCTTAGCATTAGCAGGGTGATCCGTTGTTCAATTTTGTAACGCGAACCAGCTAGATGCATTGTAGATGGACAGATCCTGGTGAGAAGCGCCATAGAAGCACTGCAGTTGTTCGGATTATGATTCTTTCGCGAGCTGTGTGCACCTGAGCATGTGCCAAGCTTGAGATTGAAGTTCCCTCACAAGCTCCTCTTGGATGAAAGATTTCCAGTCAGCGAAGGCACCGTTCAGATTTCGCTGCGTCACATCACCTGAGGACATGATGGACACAAATTATACGACCAGGATCACGTTGCCCGAGGCCAAAAATTGGGAAGCCACTGTGAGGGCAGGGATTCTTCCGACACCGTCTCCATGGTGGAGATGTCTCGTTGAATTCAGTGATCGTTGGAATGGTTGCTTCAGATTTGGTCCGTCCGCCTTGACATTTATGGATGAATCATATGTCTCCATCATTTTCAAATTGGATTCGCATTTGACATAGCTACATTTGAATTGCTCAATTTGGTTTCAGGAACTGCTCTAGATTACTATTCAGAGTTCAAGTCGGCAGCTCTTATCAGGTGCGAAAGCGCTTGCGCAGTTTCATCGAATCACAAGAGCCGAAGCAGGCAGACAGAGAATATTCGATGGATGGAGCATGGATGGGTAGACCGATGGAGAGATTTAATCAGACGATTTTTGTACACTAAGTATGTAACGGCTGCGTATGGACATGGATCGGTGCTTTGCAACATGTTGCGACAGTACGTTTTGTTTTTCCCTCTACTGGTGAAGAATTCTGAGCTGATTGCTTGTAGCAAATGTCACTAAGTCAGCAGGTCCATCATTGTGCAACCCACTGATTTCGATCATGAGTTCTTCAACAGTGATTCTGAGTCTTACGCAGCACACCGTCCCTTCTGATCCCAGGTCTTTCCCTGCCGTGGTAGCGGCTGGTACGCGTTGATACTCATCAAGTAAGTGTAAATTCAGCATTGGAAACCATTTTCAAGTCAATGGTAGTTAACATTCATTAACTAAAAAAAAGGAAAAAACATAGTTCACCGCCACTAAGCCCAATTAAACCATGGTTAACCTCCAAGAATTAACCATGCCAATGGTTAACCATCAACCTTCCCCATCGGATCCACGGTTAACCGCCATTAAGCCCATGGCGCTGCATCAATCATTCTTCCCCAATTGGAATTTCCGGCGAGTCATGCCGTAGAGCGTGGCACGGCACCGCCTTCAGGAGGTACTGGACATGCTTCACAAGAGCCCGTCGGATCGTGGAAGACCGGTGGCACATGATGGCATGGGCGGAGGGGCAAAATGGTAGCGCCAGGACTAATGGTTAGTAGTGATACTAGTAGTTTAGTAGTTAATGAAAACCTAATTACAACTAAGTGGTGCTGTGTAACTCTATGTCTATTATAGTCTATCATTATATCATATTACTATAGCATCCAGGTACAGAATTTTCACAAGGAAAGTGCCATCACAACCTCAATTGTTGCTGGGCTGAAAACTGCAGTCTCAACATTTGCAGTAGGTTACCCACCTACCACACGAGGGGTTCCAAGGGATCTAAAGGTCAAGAGGCTGAGCGGCGGGCCATCCTTTTCTCGCTGGAATTGTCTTCCTGACCCATGGGTTGGATGCAAAACCAGCATTTCCAAAGACATTTCCCTGTTTTCCTTGATCGCTTCGCTAATGATGTCAACTGGTGGAGGTACCGTACTGGACAAGTGCGGACCCGGCTGCCGCCCCGACTGAACGAGGCCTTGCAGATAACTTGCCCGACTGCGTTGATACGCCGACCCCGAAAGAGATGAATGCGGAGGAGGATGAGGAGGAGGAAAAGAAGGGCGTGGACATAGGCAGGGTTTGGCAAAATATGGCAGATGATCTTCAAACATTTGGTTTTGGTGTTTTTTGGTGTTGATGAACTCATCGTCCAACAGCAGTTTGAACACCAGAAAGATGTCCGCCCCTGGGCTCAGGTGACCTATTGGGAGATTTGGGAGCTCATGATGTTGGCGAAACCATCGACGACCAGCCGTGTTTTTCAGAGCCGGTTCAAGCAGAAGGCATCTCGCGAGCCGCTGTGGGTCACTACATGGTACCCCCAGCTGTTCACATCCCCGAGCCATGACCAGCCATGACCAGCCGCTAGTCCAACTGTTGGGACGTTCACCCGGTTTTCTACCAATTCTTTGCATGGCACCAGTGGTGACCCATATGTCGTCGAGGAGTGTTACCAAGGTGGAATCATGCAAGAGAGAGTAGACTCCTTGTAGGTTGCCAAACTTGAGGCTTCCCATCCCATGGTTTCCCCAAAAAGAGAGGCCTGATGAATAAGCGACGAACCTTGCTTCGACCCAACCAGGGCCCAACCATCCAAAACCATGAACTTCAACCCAAATTGGTTCCAGACACTGGGCCGAAAGCTTGGCCAGGAGAGAGAGATTTGGCTTCCAAGCCATGAAGGTGATTCATGCATTTATAGCCATGTAATCGTAAAGTGCAAAGAACTTATCCAGGTCTTGTCTGTTTGGGGTGTGTCAACCTGTTCTTTGGCTGCTTAACCTTGCTGCAAGGCTGGTTCGACTGTGGTGTGTGCAACCTCATGTTTTGCCAAAGATGCTGCATGTGCGGTGTGCGCTTCCAAGGTGCCTGGCCGAAGCAATTGAGTAGTAGAACTCAGACTGATTTGGAGCGGTTGTACAACTCAGAATCAGTTGATATCCTGGATATCCTGGATTTATCCCACCAGGATACCCTGGTCATTCCTGGTCATTCCTGGTCATTCCTGGTCATTCCTGGTCATTCCTGGTCTCTTGGATCCGTTGGTCCTCTGTTCATCTTTCTCTCTCTCTCTCTCGACATGTGCCGTCCGTCCAAGCTACCGATAAACAAAAGCAATCGACTGGCTGCCCTTCCGGGCGTCGAGTTCAACATGGAATGCTTTTGATGCCGATGCTGCGGGGTTTGACTTGAGGACTATATGGGTTTTCGAAGGGTAATTTGGATATGTTTGTTCATGGGTATTGAGATCCATAATGTTCTATAATGATGTTATCAATGGTGAAAGCTATGGGTGGGCCCATTGTCGATCACTGGTGGGTGGTTTGGCTTGAAGTTCCGAATCTTTGAACACCGGCATTTCTATGACCACCTCCATTCTATCTTGCGACCTGGTGCAGTAGCCTAGATGCCCCGGCACATTCGCGCAGATGGCATGCAAGCACAAAAGTGCACAGATACGCACTCCGCACATGCCTTGATACTGAAGCAGTGATTTGTGATTTGAAGCGTTTTTTCCTTGGTCTTGCCAAAAAGGTTCGTTGATTGACTAGTATTGGGGGTTGCAACCACCAACCAGTTTTATTGGTAGCCTTTGGCTAAACTCAGCCTTGAGATGGTGATGCAGAGAGCTTCTTATCGTTTTCCTATCCATGTTCTACTTCTTGGTCGGCGTAGATTCAATAGTAAAGAAATCAACTCAGAAACCACTAGGTCACTAGGTAAGCCCTGAGTAACCACCCCTAATACCCCTATCTTAACTGCAACGGTACCATGTTAACATGGGACAAAGGCGGGATCCTTCGCCTCCCAGGAAGCATTAAGACCAAGTACTTCCGGGCGAAGAGTTGCCCCAAAATGTGAGCAGATCTGCCGCGCTGAGAGCTGGAGATAGCCCGCGGATGATCTCCTGGAAACGATCAGCGGATAGCCTCCCAAGCCCAAGCAACGGTTGGAAGATCAGTTTCCGATTGCTCAGGATAGAACTTCTGGTAGGGTCCAGCTGTTGGTTTCCTGGAGGCTACACGGATACGCAAGGTGTGTTCACCTGGAATTGTCACAGAGCATCCATTGGTCCAGCCCGCAGTGAGTCAAAGCGCTGAGGAAGTACATGGAAGTACTTGGTATTAGCACTTGTTGACTGCCAAGGAGCCCGGTGATTAGTTTTCAGATGATAGCCATACCACAACAGTTGCTAGATGGCCATAGCCTACACCTACCCTCCCGATTCACAACCTTGGTGATGTGGGCGCCTCCCGGCTACTTTTGCTAAGATGACTGCACCCCTTGCCACACCGGTGATACGACAGTCAACCTGTATAACTAGAAATCTCTGATGTGAACCAGGTAGTTTGCATATGTTTATACATATGTTTATACATATGCTTACATATGTTTACATGGATATCATATTGCCAGAACGATGCTGGCCCCAACAGACTTCACACATGCTAGGCTCTGCTAGGCCCTGCGTTTGCTCCTTAGAATTCTTTGTGCTTCAGGCCCAGTTAGGTCATGCACCGTGCATTCTTGCTTTGTGCCGAGAAAAATGCGCCAGCATGGGTCGAAGCAGAAGGACCATCAAGCAGGGCCCATACCACCAAGTTGAAACGGCATGCAGCGGTTGCAACGTACCCCCGTTGAGGATCCTTTAGGACGATTTCAACGGAATTCAACGGAGTTGTCCACCACTTCGTTCAAGCAATCTACCTCTAACTAATTGGGGTTGGTCGCTTTTCGCCAAGAGATTTGCCTTTCGTTTCGCAGTTTTTGGCAACAGCACTGCGACGTTGCTTGCTAACCCCGTTCTGTGACGACTTCAATGGCTTCTTTGCGGCTTCACCTTGTGCTGTCGCTGTCACTGGCAGTGGCCATGCGGGTGACAGAGCATGAAGATCAGCGGAGAAACTGGCTAGACAAGTTGCCCATGAAGCTTCATTCAGGCCTGGCTAGTGCGATATGACGTGGTTGTACCGGGGAATCATTGGAAGCACTTCATCCTTTCCTCCTCCTCACCCGTCTTGCCAGATCACTGGTTTTTCATAGCTTTTCATGTTTTTTTTTCTCAGTTTTAATGTAACCGGTGTTCCTGGGGCTCACGATGTGAATGCTTTTAGTATCTATTTATGGGATCATTCGGGCTGGGGTGTGGCTGATGTCACTTGGTGCACGAGTTAAGACGTTGCTTGGAGACAATAATGGTATGCAAGACGCAGTTGAGGTTGCAATCTTGGGACGTTCCAGTTTATTCATCTTTTTTGCATTTGCACTCCAGGACTTGCCAATTCTCCAACACATCAGAGGTTCCTTCATATAGCTTTGAAGCGGTAATGTCCGGTGATGGGAACATTGCTTTGATGGGCAGTTTGCAAAGATACCGAGCCGCTGCAAACACTACGTTTATGTATGTTTCCTTCTGGGTCCCCCGCGGATATTGTGTTTCTTGGCTAAGCACTCATCGCTGTTACCCCACCGCTTGTTGAACTCTCCTTATTGTTTGCTGGATCCTCGTTCTCTTCATAGCCATCAACCCCACCATCACAAGCACTTTTGTCCTACTTCCCGTTTTCTAAATCGTCCCCCTCCTCTTTACCAACATTTGGCTCATCATGCAGATAGCCGCTTATCTCATATATCAACAGCACGATCATCAGCACAATCATCATCATCATCGGCATCATCGGCATCATCGATCATCATCATCATCATCATCATCATCATCATCATCATCATCATCAGCATCAGCATCAGCATCAGCATCAGCATCATCATCATCATCACCATCACCACCATCATCGATCATCACCATCATCATCGATCATCCATCATCGGTATCATCATCATCATCAGCGTCATCATCATCATCAGCATCATCCTCATCATTATCATCATCAGCATCATCATCATCGATCATCGATCATCATCATCATCATCATCATCATCATCGATATCATCATCATCATTATCATCATCGACCATCATCATCATCATCATCATCGGTATCATCGGCATCATCGATCATCATCATCATCATCATCATCATCATCGATATCATCATCATCATCATCATCATCCTCATCATCATCATCATCATCATCGATATCATCATCATCATCATCATCATCCTCATCATCATCATCATCATCATCGATATCATCATCATCATCATCATCATCCTCATCATCATCATCATCATCATCATGGATCATCGATCATCGATCATCGATCATCATCATCATCATCATCGTCATCATCGATCATCGATCATCGATATCATCATCATCATCATCATCATCCTCATCATCATCATCATCATCATCATCGATATCATCATCATCATCATCATCATCATCATCATCATCATCATCATCATCGATCATCATCAGTTTCAACTAGCTGGTTTCTTTCAACTTCTTTTAACTAGCGATGATTACCCACTTGAATTCCAGTTGAGGAATAGTTCGGGCATTGGACAACCACCAGCGAGGGAAGGTTCCACTTTTCACCCCATCCATCACCCCACCCATCACAACCACCACCCAACGCCAGCTTATTCAACATCGAGCCCGTTAAACGCCAACCCTGGACTAACAAACCCTTGGTTGGTTCATAGTGAGAGGGTACCCTCACAAAGCCTTGGTTTCCCATTCTAATGGAACCACCCGCCCACCCACCAACCCATCCATCCATCCACCCACCAGTCCATCCATCCACCCACCCATCCATCCATCAATCCCATCCCATCCCATCCCATCCCATCCATCCATCGAATGTTAATCACCAGAAGATTCAGCTAACGAAGCTGAACCCAACCGGAGCTTACGGGCTCGCAGCGACGCCCTGTTGAGGCGCCCACCTCACCGCCCTGCCGAAGCTTCCGAAAGTCTGGAGCAGCTTGGGTACCAACATCCTGGTGACATGTGGGGATTCCCTATGGTTTCATAGTGGTTAATAAGCCAGCAATGGTAACAACAAGCCCTATGGTGTAATGGTGGTTGGTAAGCCAACAATGGCAACAAGAGTAGATAATAATGGGAATACAGGAATATACAGGAATACACACCAGCGTTGGTTTGCAATGATTCGCCAGCACTGTTGATACCATGTTAAGATGATGCACTATTTAATTCTTGGTCAAAGGAAGTAGTGGTAGTAGTGGTTGATCAAAAATGGTCAACCCCCAATGATGAACCAGTATTTACAATGCATTTTTTGCAGTAAATCACGAACTGCGGATTAAGCACGATAGCTTCCATTGGCTCAATGATGGCAAGAAAACTGTATGTTTACCGCTGAAACTGTGGATAGTGCTTGGCATTGGTGAATGCTTGATGGCAGTGAAAAGAGTGGCAGGTTCCAGGCACAGCCATGTCTTGAATGCATTTACTATTCTGTTTCTGTTATGGGCAACCTTGAGGTGGGCAAAGTTTTGGTGCAGAAAGTTGGTTGGTTGCACAGATGGGAGGGATTGCATAAAACGAGGAGCCAGAAAGAGGGAAGTGGATGTCCACATAGTGTAAGACATCACGAATCATGATGGTTCTGGTTTGATAGGCTAGTGGGTTTTGCAAAGCTTATTCATCGTCATCCCCATCATCACCATCATCACCACCATCATCATCATCATCATCATCATCATCAGCATCAGCATCATCATCATCATCATCATCATCATCATCATCATCATCATCATCATCATCATCATCAGCAGCATCAGCATCATCATTATCATCATCATCATCATCATCATCATCATCATCATCATCATCATCACCCTCTTCAGCTATGACTTAATGTCAAGTAGGAACGCGATTCCTGGAGTTGGAGCACTCTTTTGACCCCTCAGCCATCCTCAGCCCTATAATTCTGGCAAGATTGACATAGTTGACATGACACATCATGACACTCCTTGCAGCTCAGCTCGGCCTGGCCTTGGTTTTGGCCGTTTTAGGGCCCCACGGGCCCCAGCACTAGCTACTGACTGGCTGTGTCCCAAAATAGGGGTACCCAAAAATTGGCGGGTTTATTCCTATATATAGTCATATAATTCACATTGGATGATTTTTGGGGACCCCTATCTTGAAAAACACCTACATACATACAATTCATTTCTTTCTGGCCGGGAGGCATCAGCCATGTTCAAGGTTCTTTTCGTGAATTCTGCTGGCTCAAGCCTCAGGGCTGTGGAGGGAACGTTGGGGTCGCTCAGGTGATCGTTTCAGGCTCGACAAGAAGTTGGGAGAAGGAGGAAATGGTGCCGTCTATGAAGCCAAGGTCCAATGTGCCTGGGCCACCGTGATGTCAGCTTTGGGGATTGGTTCAATCCGATTGACTTATCAGATCCAGCCCAGCTACTTGTCCAGATCGGCTAGAAGAATTGGGTGTACTTGAGCAGCACGGGACGGCATGGGGTTGATACACGCGCACTTGAAGTGCACGTCCCTCATGTGGGTTTCTTCATTTATGCACAGTGTGTGTGTGCGGGTATGTCAGGGCATCTTGTTTTACACCGTGCCATGGCCATACCTGAAATGCCCAATCCCACAACATCTCACAACAAAGCGAGTTGAGAGGCTTTGGTGAAATTCCTTGTAGCCAATGAAAGATGAAGTTGTGTGCTTGGATGTGTTCTGTGAACAAGAGTCGATCGCATTCACTAGCAGTTCTTCAGGTCCAATATGAGATGACTAGGATTTAATAGGTCATTGACCATCACTTACCGTCATTTTCCACAGGTTTACCATAGAATGACCATCACTAGCATGCATCATTTACCATCATTAAAACCTCATGAATTCCGTAGAATGACCATCACCTGACCATCATTGACCCTTATAAATTGGCCATTGCAACAACCATCGCTACCTTGTTGCCTCCAGTGCTGGCTTAGGCGGTTCGACCTGGTCCGCCCCGCCATCCGTGTCGGTCCTTTGGATCGCAGCGACAGCTTGGCTCACATCTTTCATGGCGTGATCTTCCAGTTCGCTATCTGGAGATAGGAGATGTATACTGTTGATGATGATGATGATGATGATGATGATGAATTATGGGGATTGATAGGGGATCATCACCAACAAAAATGGTCAAACATTGGCTATTTGGTGGTTTCTCAAAAGAGGTACCTGGAAGGATTGAGAAAGCTTAACGGCTGGGTTGCCACGTGAGTGATTCTCAGTGATGTGGAGACCTAAGAATTGCTAAATTCTCAACTTCCAACAGCCCTTGAGGCGAATGGTGTGTAACGATTTGTGATGATTCATTGGCTCATAATAGATGTTCACCATCAGCCATTCCTCGATGCTGCGCCTTGCAGAATTTTGCACAAGAGGACTCGGAAAGTCCATATTTATTTTTATTTTTGTATTTACATAGTATATACATATATATATATATATATATTTATATACATATGAATATATCTAAACATATTCATTTATGCTATCTCTCTCTCTCTCTCTCGCGCTCTCTCTCTCTCTGTGGTGTGTTTCTCTTCAAGATTTGAATGTCGGACACCTACTTAGCTGGTACATCATGGTGATGGTGATGATGATGGTGATGATGATGGTAGTGATGATGAGGGTGGTGATGATGAGGATCTTGCTCTGTTTGCCGTTGAACCGGCAAAAATGTCGCAAAAACCGCAGTTTTGATGATTTTGACTTGCAAATCAAATGTGCATCTCGCCACGCAGAGTGCACTTTTCCACATCTCATCTTCCAAAAGTCGCTTGACCACCTTGTGTTTTTGATCTTCAATTACGAAAGCACGTTTCGCCACCGCAGCAAGGGGCACTATTTGCTGATCACTTTCCCAACTGACCTCCGCGCCCGTCCGTTGACAAGCCTACCTTTTCGAGCATCCGGCAGCGCAGAACATTCAAAAAAACATCATTTCGCTCACTTTCTATCCATCGCGCACACGCTCACGCACACGCACTTCAAGCTTCTCTCTGATTTGACAGACTGATAGCTTCAACTTTCCATAAGTCGGACGTTTGACTTCCAAACTTCTTGCAGCTATAAAGAGCAACATATCCGATATAGTTTCATGTTCAATCCTCAGCGTGAAGTTTGCGCTGTTCCAATGTCCTTGTAGGTGAAACTGGTGCGCGACGCAAATGCTACGATGCACCAGGAGGTGGAAAGGAGACGCTACCGCAATGGGAGTGACAGTGATGTTCCAACGTGTGGAGGGGCCGTGGCTTCATATGGTGGTTCCAAGTGTGATATTCTAGCAATTCTAGTTGCTATCATGAGCAAGTCGTTGAGCCAAAGTGGTGAAATTGCTCTGCTCCACCTGGCAATTTCCCCTTTCTCATGCATCCCGCACATCCAACCAACAGCAAAATTTTGTTTTCCTTCCACAAAGTTCAGTAGCTGGTATTGTATGTATCTCTCTCTGTCTCTGCGTGTGCGAGTGAATATGCTTGCAATTTGCACAGTGTTTCTGACTCGCCAAATCAGAATCGCATGAGGTGGCCTGCTCTTAGGCTTCTTTGTGTGTTATTAATGGGCGCAGCTTATGTCCTCATCAGGGGTGCCTGGAGACCTGCGGATGGGGTGGGCACAGTGCCTGGCAATGCCTGGCAGGATGCAGCAGCACTCGTCGCAGTATGTCATCCACACTCTGGGCACGCCAGACACGGCCAAGACCTCTGCAGCTCGGTAGCATCCCCACCGCTGCTGAAAGCTGTCAACATCAGCTGCCTTGGTGTGAAAGTGGCATAGGTAGCTTGAAGCCGGAAATCTGGTGAAGGCTTTGCGGTCAATCAACTTTGGCCGAGCCCCCAAATATATGATACAAGCAACTCTTTCAAGGCATGTGCACTTGGCGATTCCAAAGCTCCACAGGAGCCCAGTGAGCCGTGACATCTCGTGATTCTGTCCAATGGTTCCAGTCATGATGCAATGCAAACTAGTTTTACGAGGTTTCATTCGCAGGTTGGGTATGCTTGGGGATGGTCAACAAACCACTGAAGGTGGAACCATGTCATCGGAACTGCTGGAAATTACCACCCAGAGAGAATCGTTTCCAGTGGCTCAGGACGGTGAGTGGGTGATGATGCCCTTTCTGAATGGCGGCAGCTTGAAGGATCTTCTGCGCAAATGCAGCTATAACAAAGACTGCCTGTGCACGGGCAGCAACTGCAGATGCCAAGGGAAGGTGCCCCGGAGCCAAGACGAACAGCTGACCCAGCTGACCATCGGAAACAACTCTGGCTGCTGACGTTGTTTTGGCCACATGATGCCACCGGTTTTGCCCATTTTTGATGTAGCTAGGCTCTAATAAAAATAATAAAAGGACAAACAAAAACGAGACCAGGAGAAGAAATCGATCGAAAAGGTATGAAAAGATGTCATCCACCTGAGACATGCTTCCGTCACCATGGGAGGAAACACACTTTGCCTGTTATGAAGCTCTTCCTGGCATGAGCCTGCCCTACGTCCTTGCACCTTGGCTGCTAGGCCATGGTTCCTGAGGGGGCCTCCCATTTCGCATGAAGCTGCCGGGAAGGCATGTGCCGCATAGATGTAGGCATACCACCTCCCCAAAATACCTACACCATGTAACTCCATAAAACTATATAAAATTAATTATGCATTGGATTGCATTGGGGTGTAGAGAAAATATCTCAAATTTGACGCAGATAGATTCAGAGTTCTCACCTGATAGATGGGCATGTAGGATTCAGGGGTCCCATGAGACACAGCATGTCGCCGAGCGCAAAGCCATGGAGCATCGTGGCGTCGCCGTTGAGGCGGGATGCTATTGGATACCGGTGGATTCCACTGTTGATGCATGGGTTGATGCCTTTTGCCTTTTAACAATTGCATATTGAGTATTAAGCACAGATATATTTATAAATGAATATATTTGTATATATTATAAAAGCTGTAAAAGGTGAATGCTGACGAACGGTTAAAGACTGATGACTGTCAAAGTTGCGTTTTTCCAGATGGATTGTACTACTAGATGCCTTTTAAAAAAAGAAGTCAAAGGAAACAGCCTTCCCCAGTGCCATTACCCAAACGATTTGGAATATCGCAGTAAAACAATTCCATGGGGGTGGAGCCTTGGTTTTGACTACATTGGTGCTTGCATACGCCCACTGCACATTCAGATGTTGTCATCCACTGCACAATGGTGAAGGTGCAATTCATGCTCCATGCCACCTTGAGCAACCTTTCAGCATTTGGCCCAGTTCATCCGAAATGTTGTTGATCTGGTTCTAATGCCATGACGGTAAGCGATGAGGACCTACCTACCTCCAACTGGTCTTCCTGTCGGATTGGCTGTTTGATTTTTGTCACTGGACTGAGCCTGTTCAACTTCAGCTACTCGGCCTCCAACATTGGAGGCGTCCTGCTGTACTTGGACAGTGCTCATGCAGATTGTTCCCACGAGGCCATTTGTCTCCACAACAGCCTGTGGAAAGGCCTTCTGGTGTCATCCTGTTTGGTGGGAGCCTTCTTTGGTGCTTTGTGTGCAGGCCCTCTGGCAGATCATTGCGGTCGCCGGGCCACTTTGCTGGCCAACAACGCTTTTTTTATCCTTGGATCGCTGAGTTGTGCTTTCTCACCGGGCATCCTATGCCTGATCCTCTCCAGATGTGTGGTGGGCATTGGTGTTGGTATTGCATCAGCCTTGGTCCATGTCTACATTGGCGAGGTGGTGCCTGCGAGCCGCCGTGGTGAACATGGTGCCATCCTGGTGATGATGGGAACCGGTGGAATTCTCGTGGCCAACTTGGTCTGCTGGGTGGTCTCAGGCTGGCGCTGGGTTTTTGCATTGGGAAGCGTGCCAGCATTACTTCAAGTACTCGGGGGGTTGGCCATCATGCCAGAGTCCACTTTGTGGCACAGGCAGCGGTCCAAGGATTTAGACTTTGCAAGGCAGTCTCTTGAAGTGGTTGCCATTGAAGAGGTTGCAGTCATAGATTGTGAAGATCCAGAATGCAGAGAGGCTCTTTTGGAATCTACGGCCTCATGGGCTAATCTATGGCAATCAATCCGCTCGGGAGAAGCATTGCTTCCAATGACCGTTGGCTGCGGCTTGCACGTGCTTGCACAGGCATCAGGTATCAATGTCATCATTTATTATGGCCCTAAGATGTTTACACTGGCTGGCTTTTCGAGCTCAACGGCCATTTTCCTCAGTGCAAGCATCAGCGCTTGTCAAATGATGTCGACTTTGTTCCTGTCCCGCGTGGTGGACAAGGTGGGTAGAAAGCCAATGAGATGCTTGGATATGCTTGGATATGCTTGGATATAATCCGTTCTTTTTCCTTTTTTGCCATCGGTCATAACCAACCATCCAACAAGGGGGCGATGTTCGCGAGGGGTGCAGGGTACACACAGCCAGTCCCGGGCATCAATGGGGACCCACAAGACCAACTGGGGATACAACTGCAGGCTTCGCATACGCCCAGTAGTAAGTAATACGTGGTACCTCCTCATGCACGTTGATGCACATTGATCCTTCTTTAGTTAACCGTCTCCCTGTTTTGTGTCACTCAGGCTATGTTGGTTTGGTCTTCATGGTCTTCAGCTTGGCTGGGATCATGTGCAGTTTTTGCATCCCTGCGGGTCAGAATGCAGGGTGGGTGGCTTTGATCTCATGCTTTGCGTTTCGAGTCGCGTTTTCGGTGTCCCTAGGGCCCTTGCCCTATATCATCACCCCAGAAGTCTTTCCATCCTCCATCCGTGCTCCTGGGGTCTCAGTGTGTTTAGCAGTGAAGTGGATGGCCAACTTCACAATCGCTTTGACATGGCTGCCACTGTCCGAATACATGACCTTGGCTGGAACTTTCGGTTTGTACACAGGCGTTTGCATTCTGACCTTCTTCTTTTTGGCCATCTACGTGCCAGAAACGTCGGGTAAGACTCTAAGCCAGACGAAAGTCAGGTGGAACAAACTGGAAGATATGAGTCCTTGAGCTTACGAATTCATCCGTACCATTCCGTACGTGCAAAATGTGAAGATTCGATGCCTGCGAGGCATCCCAATACCAATACCAATACCAGAAAGCATCCTTGCGAGCATCGCAAGATTTCGATGCACTGCGTGTATAGTGTCACCCTCATGTCATCTCTAGTTCCTGGAAGGCACCGAAGTTGCCTCTGCGAATGACAAAAAAAACCTCGCGCTTGGGCGGTCCACCGGGCAGCAGAAGGGAATCTCCCAGCTATAGTTTGTTGAACATGGGCACGGGGCATAAGGGGTCCATTGTATCACATTAATATGGAATGAAGACAGGTAAGGATCCAGTGAAAAAGAATTCTGCAAGATGAGGTCGTGCGGGATCTCCGAACTTTCCGACCAGACTGGGCATGTCATGCCTGTCAAGATGCGTAATGAGTATGACTGCTCAATTCTGATACGTCCCTCTTGTGCAGTGGCATCATGTGGCACAGAGAGTTAGTCGTCTTTGCATTATTTTGCATTTGAATCAGGGGCGATAATCTGCTCTCATCAGGGATTGCATGATCCTACCTGCTTGTACCCAGCTTATGTTCATCCCTCGGGAACTCCAACAACAGAAGCTAAGTGTGAAGGGCACGGCAGTTGCCAGGAAGTGTCAACTGCAGAACCAAATCACCGATGGGCCGATGGATTGATGACGTGCCAACTGTTCGTTGGGAGGCCCTTGCAGCGGTGATACCTGAGCGGGTGCTTAGTAGGCCCCTTGGTCTCTGCTGAACGGACAAACTTTCTTCCAGCTTGAGTGGGAAAGAAAACCTGAAGTCATCCAAGCAGAGATCACCACAGATCCTGTAGTATGAGATTCAATCAGTTCCGTTGATTCGTAAGATTTGGGAAGGCCACCCCCATGATTCCATCAGTCAGTCGTTGTCCTTTTAGCCGCTCGCATTTGCACTGCCGTGCGGCATGTGGAGTGCAGTAGAAATTTTCCAGGCCCTAAAATGGGTGACATGTAATGTAACAGAGCGGATTTGGAGCGAAGAGTTGCAACGAAAAAAACATGTTTGCCGCATGTGCGAGTTGTTTGAGCTTGGTTTTTGTCTCAGTTCGTGCGTTTTTGATGGTGTTTGTGCCAGTTCTGGGTTTCATTCGAGGAATCCGCAGTTCTTGTGACATCTTGTGATTTGTGACAGCGGGGCAAGGTCCCACTCAACCGCGAAGCCCATCATGGCAGGTTGGATCAACATGCCAAGAAGCTGCCGCCCAAAGGATGGGAGTTGGAGGAGCACAAGGTGCCCGAGCAGCTCTCTTCTGGCTGGTGGTTGGAAGCAACCGTTTTTCACCCATTTATCCATATTTAGGGATGGTTGGGCCATAGTAGGGATTCCTTTTCCCTTGGTTAGGATTTAGGGATGGTTAGGTTATGTTAGGTTGATAACTCGTATATTTGTTTTAGGGGGGTTGAGGCCACCAACCAGTTCTTGGATGATATCCCCGTTGCAACTGTAGGAAACCCTACGTACTTGCAAGGGGGGCAATTGATCAAAGAGGTTGGAAGAGTTTCGGATTATTTAGTCGGTTGTCAGTATGCCACAAGAATGTCGTTTGACTCGTTTGGGTGGCATTCAGAATGCATTATGTATAGGTTGCTTGGGCTGGTTACTTGGCTTTAGCTTCACGACATCCTGACTTAGACCCTGCGCTTGGTCCAGCAATTGATCGACTCTATGGCAGATCCATTGTGACAAAGTTTTCACCTGCATTTGTCCAGCTTGGTTGTCCAGACTGCGGAGCTCGTTAGCAATTTCCACGTCTTCAAGTCCTACAACCCAGTGAGTCATTGGGTACTGATAAAGGCAAGCCCACTGCGAACTCTTCCCAAGAGGCTGTTCCGGCTTCGGATCACTGGTAGACTGGTAAGACCTAAAACATGCGGATTTGCATTTTTTGCAGTCATGGCAGGTGGTGAAAACCTACGCGGTGCGAGGGAAGGAGAAGAAAGGTTGGACAGACAGCACAAATTTCCCAGCTTGAATACAAGTACAGGTCCAAGATCATCCACTGGCTTTGAAATCCATGGCAGAAAAGTTTGGACACCTATCGCCTCTCCCCTGCCAATGAAGGTTTTGAATCTTGAAAAAAGAGATGCCCATTCAGATGGACTGAACCACCTAACTCACAAGCAGAGCTACCATGGTGGGCTGAGAGCCATGCAGATCTGCCAGGCACCGGTCGCTTTCAGCTTTTTGAGGCGCGTGGGGAGGCATTGCACCGGGTGCCACCGCCACCGGGTGCCGTGGCCACCCCTAGTGATCCTTCCCTGCACCCAGGATGCCAAAAAGCGTGGCCGTGGCGGTCGGTCTGAGGGAGCCAAGTTAAGGCGGCAGAACGTGGGGAACGCCCAGCGCCATCCAGCGCCTGTCAGATCTCAGGGGGGACACCGCACACGCCATAGGGTCTCATTGGTGGCCTTTGCTCGCCCTTCGCCCAGCTAACCTCCTTGAGAAGGCGATGGAAACAAACGGGGTTTCATCATCTTTTAAAACAAGGTTTCATTATTTTTTTGAAGCAAGCGTTGAAGAACCATGTAGATACGCCGTCGGGTTTGGACATTTTCTCACACTACTTAAGTAATGTTGACCAGTTATTTCAAAAAACACGTCCAGTAGTTGAGTGTCAAAAACCTGGAACATATCATATCATCATATCATTCAACAACAGTCAGTAGTCAGTTTGAGATTGGGGAAAATGTTTTGGCATGGCGCATCAAGATGTGTCGACCTCTCTGGACTATGGTTGGGTTGGTAATTAGTTGGGTGTTTTTCATTGTGTGATTCGGTCGGAGTTTGAAGTTTGGACAATTCCGTGCTGGACTACCTTGATGAACACAAGTCAATCTGCCATATTCGGCTGATGCGTCGACTTGGATAGCATGTTCAAGCACCCACGCTTAGATAATTTTGCATTCCTCAGAGCCTCAGACAGTAGATGTTGATAGATATCGTATAGATCTTGAGTACAATGTGATATGCCCAAGGTTTCGCTGCTGCCCCATTGGCTGTCAGTAAAGCATCGGTGAAACCCAGGCGATTCGATTCTTTGAGAAGGTCAATGCCAAGCTGGATGCTCGGATGGGCATCGCAAGTCCGAAGCAGTAGGAGCAGCAACTTGATGAGCACCACCAGCATGAAGGCTCCGTTTCCACTAATTAAATAAGGTCACATGTGGTGCATGAAAACCAGTAACCAGTGGTCAAGCAGGACTTGATGTATCGAGTCCGCGTTGGTTAGCATGAACAATCCTCGGTTTGTATCGTTTTGTTGGCTGGCAATTGCACACCCACCATGAGCAAGTCCTTGTCCGAAACAATGTGGTTTGATGCTGGATGTTATTTTTTTTGGGTTTTGTTTGGTCCATTATCATTGGCCTTGGTCCGTCATCTTTGGCCCATAGTGGCCGGAACGCAGAGGCGGTTCGCCTGATGGCGTGTATTTGGCATGCTCCAACCCAGAAGCCTGGAAGTGATAGATGGGTAGACAGGTATGCTGCATTGCCTGTATGCGCAAGAAAACTTATCTGCCTACGTGTACTGTAGATATGCGGAACGCCCAGTTTTTCACATTTGTCAGATACTGTCAGTCCTTTCTCTGCAAGGTTTGCCGAATGGGGTCAGATGCTAAGTGTGTAGCACTTGTGCTGTGAGGTCATATGCTTTCAAAGGTTTGCATATGGTTTCAAAGGGTTGCATCTTGAAAAGATG
>VSDK01016768.1:277823-312974 GCA_009767595.1 Symbiodinium kawagutii
GGGAAAGAGACAGCTCCGTTCTGCTTCCTTTCGTGACGTTCTGCTTCGCAATTGAAATGAAAAATCGCATTGAAGTCATTGAAACTTCCGGAAGCTTCCACTCTTTCAGTGCAACACAGCTGATCACCGCATCCACTGCGACATGGCAGTTGCAGCACGTCATTGCCCTTTGCAGCTGGTCCAGCTGAGGAGTGGAGCTACAGCGTGTCAAGAAGCAAGAGCGTTTGGCAGGAGGACGTGAGGCAGGCAGAGGGTTGGGGCTTGCGCCACTCGGGGCTGGTTTGGGTCCAGAGGTGGTTGGACAAATTTGGACAACCCAGACATTTGGAGGAGATATGATGGTTGGACATCTTGGATTTCAGGCTAAACATGGCTGAATGATGCAAAATCTATTCAAATACCACACAGTTTCACAAGTGAGGAGGAGGTCAAACCAAATGCTTTCGAGAAAACTTGGCACTGTTTGTCCTTGATCAGTCCAGCTTTCAGGACGTGCTGCGCACTGTTGGACCAAGCTGGATTAGGATAAATCGTGCTGAGCCTAATACATTAGAATATATTATAGTCATTTATAGACTATATATTCAATGAAGAAAAAAACCATCATTCAAACAAGGAATTTTGATAGATTTTGCAGTTCATGATATGGGGGGTTCTCAAGATAGGGGCACCCCCATTTATCATCCAAAAGTAGTCATGTATGGCAAAAAAACATCAAAAAAACAATTTTTTGGGGTCCCCTATGGCTTGTGAGAAACCACAAGATAGCAGTTGTTTGACCATAATTGTTGGTGACTATACCCTACTAATCCCGTAACATTCATAAACCATAGATGATAGAAAATAATCACCCATATATGTCAACAGTCCCCTCTCCCGAAAAACACGCGCTGTTCGCTTCGCCATCCAGTCCCCAGGGCCTCGCGCGAGCTTGGCCGCCCAGCGTGGTCGTGGCCCTATTCAAGGCTTCTCCAGGTTGTCGCGAGGTACAGCGCTATTTTGAAACTAGAACCGCAAATGGTGAACAAAGGGAATTGTTTTAACTTACACATTATCAGAAATAACAATTCAAATACTTTCACGAAAAGTGAATTTAGATATGATAATTTGTATTTAAATTGGTAGTTATACGGATTCATTGCGTTGATATGAGTACTGCATCATGAAAACCCTGCGATGGCAGATGTTCATGGAGTCCAGGATCCCAGGGCGCCCTGGGACCCGGTTCCAGCAGAGCTGTACGACTTGATGACCTCAGGTCTTTTTCACGGGGGACCTACGGCTGCGAAGAATGCTGCTGGTGCCGCACCAAAGGGTTACAGGGTTACAGGGGGCCTATGGCTGAGCATCATTCATCACTATTAACTTTTTGTTCGAGATTAACAATCATAAGCCATTCTTACCACTTGCGCAGCCTTAAATGGCCGACAATTATTGATTATTGCTCAAAATTCCAAATGTAGGCGCATGTGTGTTCTTGATTCATGTACAGAGTCCGAAGTTTCTGGCGTAAAGCCAATGATTATAGGAATTGTTTTGTTTGGAGAATGGAGGAAAGAAGCAGCAAATACCAGCAACAGCCTGCCCGTATCTGCCAGTTACATATCATGTGACATAGCCGTCGTTTTGTTTCTCGTTTTTTGATCTTCGATGGATAGTTGACATATGCTTGTACAAACCATGTATCGTTGCTCTTGGCAGCTCCTATTGCTTGAACGAGAAGCTAGACCGACAGCGAAATTGAGAAGTGTAAAGAAACCGGTTTTGCTTTGCTTGATATTTTGGCAGTTTCAACAACTAATCGTCTTGTTTTTTGTGGTGATTGCATTCACGCCATGTGAGCATGCCGATTAATCATTTTTTTCCTTGCTTTGATCAACCGTCATCGATGACCGTTGCTGTATTACCTGTCATTCACCATCACCAAGCATCAACAAACATTTGCAGTATGAATCTTTCTTGTGGTGGTCAGTTATAGGAAAATAGTGGAACACAGCCAGGAAATTTGCTCGTTCACCATCATTTCAATGATTTTCTAGCATTCTTCCAGCAAATTCTTTTTTTTCGCCATGATGAGGCAAGTGCCAGGGCATTTGTGTCTTTTTCCCATCCGTTTCTACGCTGCAATGCCTTGTTCGTGCGATTTATTGCACGGTGGTACTGCCAGGATTGCAAGAACCCGCGGTGCCAGCTGCCCGAGGAGTTTTTCTACAGCTCTTTCTGTGTCTTCAACTTTTGTTTTGCCTTCTTTCGGTTGGCGGTTCAGTAACTGTGTGGTTCATTAGCTGTATTCATTGTATTCTTCAGGAGAAAGGCGCTAGAAAGCATCAGTGTTTGGAGGGTACACTTCAGCAATCTTCAGCGAACCTCATGGCATTTGTTTTTATTTAGATCCTTGCAGAAACCGGGCAGTTCTTCAACCTCCCGCTGACAGGATCTCAAGTTTTGGGTGAAAGTTCCTGGAAATTTCAGTGAATTGGATCCCAGCCTGGAGGCGTGCTGGGAGCAGGCAACTTGGAGGGTGCTTTGGGTCTTAGGCCAAAGGAGGCAGTTGAAATTGTCGGCAAATAAGTAGTTTTAGGAGGCAATTTGCGGGCTAAGAGTTTCAGATATTTGGCCCATCAGCACGAAGGATACCAGCTCGCCCCCAAGCAGTCTGACTTCCTTTGAACTGATTTGCATCACCTTAAGCAGAAAAACAGCAAAGAGTGGCTCAAGACGATGAGGTTCTCACGCCTCAGTTGCCTCAGTTGCAACGATTTCCACAGCACACTGGTGACAGGAGCGCTTCCGTGCCAGGCCTTACAACAGGTGGCCCGGTTCCTTTGCGTCGGTGAAGTGGCGGAAACCGTTTCCCTTGACGAAAGCGTCGAGGACGGCCCGGAGATGCTGAATAGACAGGCTGAAGAAAAGCCAGGTGCATGGAAGCTGGCATTGGATTGAGCATGGCATGGTGGTAGAATTGGTGTAACTTTGTTGTGGTGAATGGCGGCATGGGCGGATCATGACCCACAACATTTGAGCAGTTTTCTATGCCATGTGCGTATTTTGCCACTGATTCATTGGTATGAGCAGTTGATATGTGGGTATTGCTCAGGTTCAGCATCAAGCATCCCAAACTGCAGTGGGCGAACATCCGAACTCATCCTTTTGTTGGGTCGCCAGTCACCCGCACAGGGTCATGTGTTTCTGGTCTCCCTGGGTGGCACATCAGCAAGACGTCGCCCCAGACACTTGTTTATTTTTTCCTGATGTTCGTTAGGGACAACAAGTTGAGAAGTTGGTTTATCATGTTTCATCCATTCTGGCATGCGCATCACCAGTACGTACAATACTTATACTTCGGATGTTAGGAGATGGCAGACCAAGTTTGGCATTTACACCGGTAGCCTTTGGCTGGGACTAGCACGCCCACAGGTGCACAATGTTTTTGGTTGATTTGTTGTCTTTGGCGGGTGTTGGCACTTTGAAGCATGTAGAGTCAGTGAAAACAATGCAGAAGCACCAGCAATGATTGATATATAATTTTCAATAGTTGTTGTATATATATATATTATATTTCCAATGTCGTATATTGAACATTTGAGCTAGTAAGTAGTGCGCTGAGCGGTTTCGACAGGCCTCACATCACCCTGGCAGTAAACTAACATACGCCACCATGACTGGTAACCGGGTAACCGCCATGGACCACGGATGAACCCACTCCGAAGTCCCCACCTTGATCGGCTATGCCAGGCCACCGCAGCGCTTGTACGATGCTCAAAGCAACTATGGTAGTTTCAACTACCTTGGGATAAACCCATTGAGTTTAATATAGTTGAATGTTTGTGGGGATAAAATGGGATAACCCCATTGAGTCGAATGGTTGTGATCCCAAGTAAACTACTCAATTGAGTTGAAACCACCTTGGGATACCTTGAGTAAATCACAACCGCATCCCATCCCGTTTCTTCATTATGAAGCGTCTCATAACCACAAGTATCTCACAAAGTTCCATAACATCACTAACTATCATCCTGAGTAGGCATGTCATTGACATCATCAACGACAAACCATCAGGCATTACTATATAGCATCTCCACGGAGTAGTCACGACTATTGAGAAGTATCGTTTACGATTGCTTGACCATGCTTGGTTACTATCAGCCATCCAAAAGTCATCCATCAGCCATCCATTTACCATCATAAACTATTAGCCATCATGGGCCAGTAGTCACGATCAGCCATTAGCCATCACAAACCATTTGCCATCACCCTTGATCGAATTCACAATCAATCAGCGATGAACTAGCCAATAGTACGAGCCCTGATCATCACATCATTCGCGGCACCAATAGTCATTAACCATCATCAACCAACCATCAATGAGCAACCATCCATCAACAAACCATTCATCAACCAACCATCCATCAACAACCATCAATCATCCAACTGTCATACCCATCATCCCATCATCCCAGGACATCAATCACCATAGCACCCCCGCGCCATGGCGAGCCCCGGCGCCCCATTGCGCCGCGCTTTGCTGCGCCGCCTGGGGTCCTCGTCCAAGACGGGAGCAGTGGTGAAACGAAGCGAGGCGAGGCCAAGTATGGAAGCAGTGGGGGATGGGCTGATGTAAAAGCACATATGATTATGGCTAATTAATCAATGTTAATCATAGAGGATGATACCTAGCAATTGGAGATTGATAAGTAACAATAGATTCATATGATTGTGGTGAATCATAGGGGGTGAAACAGAGGAAGCATAAGTAGATTGATGGTTAAGCATAGGGGCTGATACGGAACAATAAGAAGCATAAGAAACCGTAAGAAACCATACCTAACCATACCGAACAATTGGAGATTGACAAGTAACAATAAGAAACCATCCTGTAAAGCACATATGGACGTGGGTCAATAGTACCCATCAATTTGGAGGGGAATAGTGCCCAACAAAAATACGGAAAACAATGGTTGCACCCAGGGGTAGCACTAGGGTACCTAGGAGTACAGGTTCTGAGCTACAACAAATGGTTGGCAGCTGTCTCGGATCCCTAATTTGACATCCAAAGTTCGAACATAATTATCGATCATTATTATTGGAACCATTGGTCCAGATCCACACCAGGGACTGATGATGATCATGATGATCATGATGAAGATGATGATGATGATGATGATGATGATGATGATGATGATGATGGTGATGATGATGATGATGATGATGGTGATGATGATGATGACGCTGACGGCGATGATGACGATTGTGACAATTATTGCGATGATGATCAGGGTGGCATGAGCAACAAAGTCAATGCTGCACGGCTGTGACAGTGTTCGCGACTGTTTGGGCTGGATGGCCGGCAAGAAGCGCTTACACCCGATGACAAATAAAAGAAATCAAGCAAATCAAACCGAAATGAATCAAGAGTATCAACGGATGAAAGAATGAGGAAATCCAACAAAAGCTTGAAAGGAACGATCCAAAATGAACCAACCATAGGTCAGCAACCACAGGTCCACGTCACTGAAGTAGACTTAAAGGTCGAATCAGAATCGGCCGCAGCTCTTCACTGTGCCATGTTGCGGCTCTTCGGGCGCCCCACCAGCTCCAACACGCAGAAGGTGCTGTGGACGCTGTCGGAGCTGCCCAGGGAGTACGAACTCATCCTGGCCAGTGCACGGCTGGGACCCGACTCCGATCTCCTGTGTGACCAGACGGGTGGCCAGCCATATGGCGTGGTGGACACTGAGGACTATGGCAAGCTGAACCCCATGCGACTGGTGCCATGTTTGGTGGATGGTTCACTGGCTGTGTGGGAATCACATTCCATTGTCCGCTATTTGGCACAGAAATACAAACCAGAACTGCATTTGGGCTCTGTGGAGGGCATGGCACGATGTTCGCCCTGGATGGATTGGTTGCTCTTCTCCAAGTTCCATGAGTGCAATCATGACCTCATCGATCAGACTGCTCGCACCCTTCCGCAAGATCGTGACGTCACTGTGATGCAACGTGCCTACCATGGCTATGTGGAACGCTTGCAGAAAGTGGAAGATCAGATTGGTAAAACTGGAGCCTTCATGACTGGCCCTGAGTTCTCTGTGGCAGATATCGTGGTGGGCGTGGAGCTTTCTCGTTTCAGCTGCTGTTTGCATCGGTGGAAGAAAGAATCCGAAGGACTGCCCAACCTGGTGGCTTTACCCAATCTGGATCTCTACTTCAAGAGGCTACAGCAGAGACCAGGTTTTCACGAAGGTTGCCTGCGACATGAACGAAGGCACCAACACATGGAGCAACTCGCAGCAGGAGAATCTCAAGAATTTCTTCCCAAGGACACCTGAGGAGACCTGAGAAGTAGCGACCGTGTGTTGTTTCCGTTTTTCTTAGGCTGTGCTTGGCCGGGCAAAAGGCTGAAGTCAGGTGAAGACTTCACAGCTGAACTGTGGCAGCTTGCACACTGCACAGCTGGGCGCCCTCCTCTGAGGCGCTACAGACCAGCTCAAAGAACAAGCGGAGCAATGCTTGTCAAAGAACGAGCGAAGGAATGATGGGAATGAGAGATGGATAGATAGATAGATAGATAGATAGATAGATAGATAGATAGATAGATAGATAGATAGATAGATAGATAGATAGATAGATAGATAGATATATATATATATATATATACAGTATACATGAGAATCATGACAAAATCATCAGAAAGTGCCATGCGGTGAGAGCGCCAAACAAATGGCACCTAATCTCCTAGCTGCGTTTCAAGATGGAAGCATGTACGAAATGGCGGATGTATGGGTGATGCCGGGGCCTGCTGTGAGGCGCCAACTGGCCTCACATCAGCCGGGGAGAACACCAAGTTGCAACAGGTGCGTTCAGGCGCCTTGGCATTTCACACATGGACAGATGGGATTTCCAGCTGTTAATAGCATTTAATAGCCAAAAAATCAGTCGAACTCGATAGATGTTGATTTGTTTTTCAAAATAGATGGTTGATGGTGGTTGTTGGTTCTATGGATCTGCCATGAACTGGCTTCCTCCTTGTTGTTGCTGAAATGCAATGACCATAGGTTTGATATCTCACCAGTATCCAGTGTCACTGTGTTTGTTGCAAACTCGTTAGTTACAAAATCCGGAACCCGAAGCATGGTGACAGATGAAGATGATCAATGATGTCATATCCAATGTACTTAGCAAGCTTCAGCTTCACGGGTCGGATGGGTCGGCAAACCTCGAATAGGGATCAGTAGGGTGCATACTGCATGACACTGCTTTGCAACCTGGGACCTCACGAGACACCGATGAAGTCTCTCCATTTTCCACGTGTGAAATGCTCCGAGCAACACGACCAATGATTGACCTGGGTGGCGGCTTTAAACATTTCTTCATTATTTTCCCTAAGGATCATTGACAAATGGTTGGTTACCGTTGGTTGACTCATATTTTTCAAAGGGGTTGAAGCCACCAATCAGTGCTTTCCGCAAGGCCTCAGCAGCGACCTGCAATCAGCAGCTGCTGCTGCGAGCCGGGGGGTGCTGAAGGGTGCAGCGACGGGCACTGCGTATGCGCCCGGGTCACCCATTCTGTCCAAGGTCCGGCAAGTGGTCGGTCCGGTTGTTATCCGGGTGAAGCCGCACCATTGGCCCCATGGATGTACGGCTGCCATCAGTTTGCCCTATAAGTCATGACAAGTTCATTATGCTTGACATTGACAAAAGATCAGCGGAAGAATGACCCATAATGCTGACCTCGGATAAATCAACCCGAGAGAGAAGGTTGATCAGTCTGAAGGGATTAAGAGTCCGAGGTCAGCATTACTCATAATTCAGTGGTTAGTACGTGCTCATGCCAGTTGACCAGCATTGGGTCTGCCATGGAATAGTTGATGGTCAATCCTTTGGCAGTTCGGCACGCTTCAGGTTTTGAGCGGCCCTGTCGTCAAAGACGACCCGAAGCCCATCGTTACACCAGCAACGAGCAGCCAGCCATCGAGGCAGCGCCAAACGGATCCTACGCGGTCCCTGGCAGAATTGAAGCAGCTTCCCGCGAAGGAACTTCAAGAGATGCTGGACAAGCGCGGTGTGAGACACAGCAGTTTGGATAAAGATGATTTAGCCACGTGGGTGCATCAACACCAACACCTCCCGGTGAAAGAAAGTGCCAATCCCAACAGGCCAGTGGTACCCTCCCATTCATTGCAAGAACTGAAGCAGATGTCAGTCAAGGACCTGAGGGAAATGTTGGCATCACGCGGAGTGCCCGAAGGTTCAGCTACAGAGAAATCAGACTTGGCCACTTGGGTTTGGCAGCACCAGCATCTACCAGTTCTTCACAGTGCCCAGGGCGCATCTAGAGGCCGAAAAGGACGAAGATTTGGATTTGGCCCTGGAGGGGATGCAGGTGCAGATTCCGAACCAGCGGAAGAACCCGAAGTACCCAAACTGGAAGCCAACGACGCCAAGCAGATCGAAGGAGACGAAACGAAACTTCTTGAGGGTGCGACCTCTGAAGAGGTCAGAAGAAGGCCTTTGCGAACTCTGGGGTTGGTAAGTTTCGGACTACTCGCAATTCTTGTTGCGGCAGTGGCAACAAACGACGCCATGCAGGTCGTTGAGGAACAAATGCTAGAAGGGGTGGAAGATTTGGGCGGGTATGCGTGCGCTTGCCAGCAGTGGCTATAATTATTAGCACAAAGATCATCATGATGATCCCTTATTATCCATCCGCTTGCCATTTCCTTTATAAAATGGTACGGGTTGGGTACTGCGAACTTTTTTTGCATTGTTTTTTAGCAACGTTTTCCCTCCACGCGGTATTTTTCTAGCGTAGATTTGTATTCTTGCAGCTAGGCACAGCCCATTCCAATAATTTCTAAAAGATGTTTTTGCTTGATGTAGTTCCATTCTGTAGGATTCTATAGTGTGCCTTGCTTTGTACGTTTTTGTTTGCTTTTCTGAAGGTTTCCACTTATAGTTTGTCAATCATGAAATATGTCTGACACAAATGTGCGCAAAATAATGTGTGCGTGTGGGTGTTGAGGTAGCGACTTAATACCGAATGGGGTCGAAGGGGGTGCAGGATCAATGTTCATGTCTTGGAGCTCCAGGTTGCAGCTGTCAAAGGTATGTCATTGTCCATGCATGCAGCAGTACAATGATCATAGAATCATACCTAAGAGCTGTCAATGAACAATTTTCCTGGGTCGGGGAAACACCAAAAAAAAGAACACCTTGAAGCCATGAAGCTTCAACTCCATAAGCGGTGGATTTGCACTTCCAGGATCTTCATGGATCTTCCAGTTCTTAGTTTAGGTCTCAGTTACCCTGGAACTTTGGGTTTCTACGAACTTTCCACTCCAAGTTCCATGCGGATCCATGGATTATGGCGGTGCCCTTGCGCCGCACGCGCGCAGCTGTCGCACTTGCTGCGGTCAGCCTTTTAGGCACGAAAGGGAGCTTGACAGTTTATGGTCTTGGTGTTTGCCGAATGATCTAACTGGTGCTTGGGAGGGAGTTAAGGAGCCAGGTGTATCCTTATACTGTAGCCCTTTGAAGGATTTTAAAGGGGGAACCAAGGAGCTACCAGGCCTGCCCGAACCAAATGATGAGCAAGAATCTTGAACAAGAGATTTGGGGAGAAAGATCTTAACAAGAGAGATCATTGATCTTGAAATCTAGATCTTTCCAAAATCACCTCGAATGGACAGACACGGAAAGGTCATGATCTAACGAAAGGTCATGCAGTGAATTGGATACCTCAGTGTGCGGATTCTTCAAGGATTACAATTCCGGTTTGTCATGGTGGTACCCTATAACCAACCAGCATCAACCAGCCAAATTATCAGTACTAATGTATGGACAAACCACTGATTGCTATTGACCATGTTTAAGCATGTTTAACCATTATCAAATTATCAATCATTGTTTTAATTATGAACTATTGATTTGTACTCCAACATTATGAGCCATTCTTCTCCATCACCAACTTAACCATCATTAATCATTAGCAACGAGTGACATCCAGTGACCAGTTATTTACTAACCGACCATCATTATTGACCGTTGTTACCAGTTCTATACCATGATTAACCATGAAGTATTAACCAATATCAACCATGAACTATTACCCATTATTACCCATCATTCGTCATTGCTAACCACTAGTAATCACTCAACCACTATTCAACCCTCAACCACCATCATTGTTAACCATTAACTCATTATCAATCATTAATTAATCATTAGCTAACTTGACTATCAGCTAATGATGTAAACCATCAATAAACTATTAATTAATTATATAACCATTATCAACCATATTCAACCATGGCCTATCAACCGCCGTGAAAAGCTGCGTTTGCCTTCAGGCGCCTCACTGTCCGATTTTGCCGGGCCTGGTGGGAGGCTTGCGCCACCCCCTCGGGTGCACATGGCCGCGACCATCGCCATGGTGATGGGAACATCCCTCGGAAACATCACATCAATACCCAAGCGGCTGGGTGGATATGTTGCTGGATGATGAGGCTACACATTTCTTTATAAGCCACATGTCACTTATTGGTTCAATGCTCGGATATCTTCGGATGATTTGTGAGCTGTAGCATTCCCTTGACGTGGGATACAGCCAACGGCCAGCTGGTCGTACCAACGCTAGGCAGGCTCGGATGCACCAAGACCAGTCTTGGGAGAACCTCGGTCGCCAGGCAGCCCTTTTTAGCTGCTGCGATTTATTGGGTTTTCAGACTCACCAGTGATGGTGATCCAATCGCAGGGACTGTAACACATCCCGCGGCGAACTTGACCCGATTGCCATGGAGAGATGCAGAGTGGTCGGATTTGAATGATGCTGGCGGCAGTGAAACTTCAGCACCCTTCAGCCTTTTTTCTGATCCATATGTTCAATTTATGGCAGCTTCATGTAGCCTCTACCCTTGGAATCCCTGGAAAACTTCAATCATTTGAAGGTTGACAGTTGCCTGTAGCCACAGCTGGACCCCGCCCAGCTCCTGAGGAACCTTCGCACCTGGTTGGAGGAAGGCGGCGCCAAAGGCTTGGACGGAGTGCGCTTGGAGGACTTCCAACTGGCTGGTCGTGGGCTGCTGGGCGGCAGGCCGAGGCTGTGGCGATTTTGGGATTTTGATGCTGATAATTAGTGATAATGTGGTGGTGGTAATGTTGATGATGGTGGTGGTGGTAGTGGTGGTGATAGTGGTGGTGATGATGGTGATGGTGACCAGGAACCCTTAAAATCTGGAAGCAGTTGTTCATCAGTTTTCTCAATTTCGTCTCCTGATGGGATTTTTTTCAAGTGGATCAGAGGGCAGGCACACGGCCTCCACATCCCCCACCATCCCCAGGCGATGAATCAAACATAACATGTGTGCTTTGGGAAGTGCTGATTTTAGTTGCGTGCCCCCTTGTAAAGTTGTGATATATAAAGACATATGACATCATATGACACATGAATTAACATGAATTAATGTCATTTTGGCTAGAATGCATATAAATTCATACTAATTAATTTCAATTTATCTTTAATTAACATGAATTAATTACCAAAAAAATTGACACTCTGTCATTTCTGGCTGCTTCCACCAGCTCTGCCCCTTGCAAACTCGTCGTGACGCGGTGTCACTGTTGAGGTTGCTGGCTCTGCGGAACTTCTCGGCGATGGAAGTTGTGGTCTCCATTCCCAGCAGCCTATGCCTCACCGGGGCCCAAGATCGTCAGCAGCCACAGGAAAGGCTGGCGGCCGCCCTGCTCCGCGAGAAACACCTCAAGCAGAAGTCCCAATTTCGAGTGCCTGGCTGCAGTTTCTCCCAGGGCAATGTGTGGCTCAACTCCGTCACGGAACAGAAAAGATCGATTGTAAAGCCGTGATGCCAACCAGGAAGTTGTTCATTTAGATACTGGCCAGAGGCACAAAGTGTGTGCCAGCATGAGCGTTTCGGACTTTTTACTTGGAAACTAACGAGGTTGATAGTGCTTGGCGGTTGGCACTTCCAGGGCAAAATGATTGGGAACATCTCGGGGTTCAGGGGAAACCTGCCATGGGATGAACCAATCTACCAAATTGCTCCAAGACTAGGACATTCATGTATACGCGTTTCTCAATATAGGCGTGCCCTCCACATTCCCCCAAAATCATTTTTTTACGGAATTACTTTATGCAACCATTTAGAGTAAAGAAACCCTATTTTGAGAAAGCCTCAAATATCCCTCGTAATGGGTAGGGAGAACTGGGATATATAACTCCTAGAGGTGTCCTCGCGTCCTCTGAGGCCTATGTTGACTATTTGTTGAAATATCCGAGCCGGACGCACCCAGCGTTGCTGGAGAGTGGCTGGAAAAGGCACTTTGTGGCCAGCCCGGCCGCGGTGCGGAGGATACGTTTGGCAAGGAGAGGGACAAGAAGCATGTGAGTTGCTGATGGTTGGTGCCCTTTGGCAATCATGCGCAGCAGTGGTAATGAAATGATAATCATAGGCTAGAAATGGTGGATTGTCCAGCCAACTGTATGACTTAGATTGCCACAGGGTACTGTATTTCCTAGTTCATGATGATATTCCATGACTAGGGCGCTTCAATCACTGGACTCAGTGCTCATTGACTGCAACAAGCTTTGGAGGGTGGCTTTGTCCTGCCAAGATTGGAACTGCCATCATCGGGTCAATGGATGTCAATGGTACCAATAGACCAGCAGCTGGAAATCATTGCGAATGGAGCCACCATGTGTCATCCACTGCCATCATGGCTGGGGGCATATCATTCTTGATCACCATGAACCCTGTAGCCTATAAATGGTTGCTTTGGGCAACGGTGCAGCGCAGGATGAGGGCTTTTGCAGCGGTCCAACGCCTAGACAGCTGGAAGAAGGAGGAGCTATTAGGGATGCAGCAATGGATGATGGTTTTGTCCACTGACGACTCGCCTGGCAACGGAACATCCACCATTCAGCCATTATTGTTGGTTGCCTCCCATAGTGAACCACTAGTAGCCACAGTGAACCACAGAAAATCCTATGGTTTTTGTATTAAGTCAGCTGAGATGGAGGAAGCTATGCAGATGGCTGTTTCTCAGCTTTACCAGAGGGTAATGGACAAATGCCAGTGAAATGAGGGCAAAGGATGGAAATGGTGAAGGAATGCTGGTTAATGATGGATAAATGGTGAAATGGTGGTCTATGATGGATGAACGAGTAGATTATGGTTAGATATTAGCTACAATGAAGGTAAATAATCATCAATCCGAACAATGCAGGTTGATGATGGTTTCTAGACATCAGTAGGTGAGGCCCGTTGATGATAGTGAACGTGAATGTTGTGATGGCCAAGGATGGTGAATGATGCTTAATGATGGCTACAGAATTGTTTGCCATGATTTGTGGGTGGATGGTTGTTAATTTGCTCTTCACCATCTACGACATATGATTGGCCATCAACAATCCTTTGCCCCCTATGAAAGTCGGGAGGTATTTAGTCATGTGCCAAGGATGGCTTTGGGTAGTTCAAACTCAGCTTTCGGATTGCATCCAAGTTGTTTGCCAATGGCTTTGCCCATGCCCAAAAAAAGACCTTCGGGATGGAGTCGATGGTGCATAAAACTGTTGACCAACGATGGAATTTTCGCACTTCTACTTCAGTTCGAGGGGACCCTGGAATTTCTGCTCTTGTCAACCGAAGCTTCTCAAACACATGAAGTCTACGCCTCCATTCTTCGTTGGAAAAGGGATGAGGCGACAACCAACTTTGCACCTCCTGGGAGGAGGTCCTGTGGGCACTGGCTGCTGTGGGCAGCCGCGCCTTTCCAGCTGCTTCGGGGCTACAGCTGTGTCCACTGTTGGATTTGCTCAACCATCATTCTCCAGCACAGGCTGCAGGAGTTGCTGCGGGCGTTTTCGCAGCAAGAAATGACCCATGAAAACCATGGAAACTGCGGGGGATAGGGATTTGGTAGCAGGACATAGCAGGACCTTGTTGCAACATTTTTTTTTCAACACTAGCTCAGCTAGTAGCATGGAACCACACTTTTCGTTTTATTTTGTCATAACCCTGCCCACTGAAATTTTATTGTCTTTTTTGCAGTCAATCCACATCAAATTAGTTTGGTTTGGAAGCATGTGCTCTCGCTTGTTAGAGGTTCCGGAACCTCTTATAGCAGCAGTTGGTATTCTGCGTATCTTTGGCAGTCATGGGTGTGTAGTTGTTTTTGTTTTTTGTTTTCACTTATTTTTCAATTTTTTTCAGCCCTGAACGCCGTAGTAGGGCGGGTGAATGGCGTGACCCACTGGGCATATCTGGGCATACAGAGGCAAAAGCTTTTGGAAACGGCTCCAAATGGAATATTTGGCCCAAAACAACCAGAAATCTTTGAACTGTTGGGTGCGATCATAACCATCCGGGAGTAGATAGAACATCCTCCAGTTGCATCATCTTTCGCCATTTGTTTCTTTTACTACTGGCTGGAAACGGTACATGGCATTTAATGGTTACAATGCACAGTTTATCAATTCTTGTTTGGTGTTCACTGGTGATGGTTCAGCACTAGCTGGTTATAACTACATGTTCATAGGTCTCCTGGTGATCATAACGCCACCTGGCACCACCCCGGCACCACCCCGGGACCACCTGTGGGGCCACGGGCCACCTGGCATGTCATGTCCGGTAGGACCTGCTTGTGGCTTCCTGCGCGCCGGTGGGGCCGTGGGGATGGTAGCCGAGCGCGCCATCCAGGCGTCACGTGCGGGGTGAGATGGTCACATGACCATGGTCCATGAGGGTTGATGATGGTCATTGTAGTGATGCTTACTATAGTGCTTAATGATGGTTGATGATGATGGTTGATGATGATGATGATGATGATGATGATGATGATGATGATGATGATGATGATGATAATGATAATGATGACATATGATGATGATGACATATGATGATCATGATGATGATGATGATGATGATGATGATGATGATGATGATGATGATGACATATGATGACCATGGTTGATCACTAGTGGTGGTTAATGATGATGATGCTTACTAGTGGCTGATGATGCTTAGTGGTGGTTGGTGATGGTTAGTGATGATCGATGATGGTCGAGGATGGTTAAACATGGTTGATTAATGGAGCTCTTGATTTATATTGGCCATGGTTAGTATTACAACCATTTAATATCAATTATTACCAATTATTTGCTTTAAATTCATCATTCTTTCAGGATAGCTGATTTGTAAACCATCACCAGGACGCTCGATATTGCTTCACCCTTGAGTTAATGCTGGTTCATTCATATGGTCAGTGCATGGTTCATGACGCCTACTGGTACATTATTAATTGCTAGTGAAAATAATTTGAAACTCAGAGCATGCGGTCAACAACAATGTGGGCATAACCAATGATCATGATTGATCCAACAGGGATATAGTGGCATGATCATCATGAGCCATCATTGCGTTTGAGAACGTTTTTCTTGATATGATGCAAGGACTTTTGATGGTTTTGACTTACCCTACATCATCAAGCATGTTTTAGTACTGATACTGCTAACTAATGCTTCAAACTATGGCGATGATTATGATATCAGCAGTAAATGGCATCTATTGGTGGGCCTCATAGCGGTTGATGGCAACTGGTTTTAGATAATGGTCAATCAGCTTATCTTCTTTTTTCAGGATTCAGAATAGAGAACAATCTATAGTAGCATAGTGGCTTTGGATGCTTAATGATGGGACATCTAGGAACATGACGTAGACCTCAATGAATGATGATATGGCCATGTCTGCAGTGAACACCCCCAAAAAATGTAGCCTTGCAGGGATGTTTACTTGCCAATTTTTTACTCGTTGAATTCCACACATACCCATATACCAATTGTTCGTGGAGGGTAATTAATACTATGGTGATATACATAGATTATACGATGCCTACACAATACCTCTGGTCATCTAGCAACTATCACGAGGTATGCCGCATGCCCAGCTAGTAAGGTCCTTTCCTCACGTGGCTAATGGTGCCGTGGAGAGGGAGCGAGAGACAGACAGAACTGTTAATAGCGGTGATGATGATGATGATGATGATGATGATGATGATGATCCTGATCATGATGAGCATAACCAGTGAATATATAGCGGTGATACAGTAGTTAAAGCTACAACTGAACATTAACGGGCATATCAAGGGTATAATGCTGTATAACCGACTAGGGACGATGATGCGTTTTGGTGAGATGAACCATCCAAGTCGCGAAGAACGTGGGGACATGTACCGCCTGAAAGTATCACAGGCCCGTGCTCCCCTTTGAAGTACCATCCACCAAACGGGACATTCTTGCGCGGGGAATGTCATAGCTCACCATGATCCTTTTCTTGATGGTTGTGGATGCCTAAGCCTTTAAGCAGCGCGGATTCTCAAACTGTTTCGTTTGCCCCAGAAATTCTCAGCCTTTGAGCAGTGTGACAGTGGATTGGCGAGACGCCGCAGGCCAACGAAGAGCTATGTCATTTCTATGCTTTGTCGCCCAGCTCCGCTCTCTTCGTCGCCAAGCTCAAGGGAGGCTTGCACTTGCTGTGGATCATGAGTTTGTTTGATAGCAGTGGAATATTCTAGTCTAGCATCATTGATGGGGGCATGCATGGAGTGACACGTAGACAGAGCAATGACATTGTACCATGATGGTTAGATGGATAGACTGGTATTGCCAACAGCTCTATTCGAACCGTACATTGATTTCCGGCCCTGTCTCGGATCGTTTTTCAGCAAACGCAGCAACCTAAGTCATCCTAACCCAACCCAGCAGCAACCCATCGGTGCACGGTCGAATCTGCTGGAAACAGCACACCTCCGAGGCAAGTTATGGTTTTGTTCCGCGTGGCGGTGCGGGTGGCTTTGAAGAGACCCTTGTGGCACCTCGGATGGTGAGGATGGTGGGTGTTATCAAGTCAAAGGGATCCAAAACCAGCCCAAAATAAAAGGCGCAACCACATTGCCCGCGTGGGATTGTTAGAATATCAGGGTTGAAGATGACCCTATGATATGGAGACCTTTCAAAATCTGTGTGATATGGACTGGGTCATTGAATATCTCATGGATGGGCAACCACTTTTATTTGGCAGAAAACGTTTCGAGCAACGGGTTTGCGCTCTTGCGTTGCTGACCTATAGTTAGGTGGTGAACCAAATTGGCCAATTCAATGTAATGACAATCAAAGCAATGGAAGCTAAAGCGTTGGCAGTCAAAGCAATGGACAATCTGTGCGCCTGTGGCCACTTGCCGCCACCGGGCGAAATCTTTTATAATTTTTTTTTACCAGTTCTACCAATTGGAATCGCACGAAATCTCCAGAAGTAGACGAACCAATTGAGATACTTGAACGAGATCTCTCAAGTGATGTCACCCTGCCTCATTCATTAAATTTTAGTCGGAACGAGGCTCCCGTTGCAGCAAGGGTATAGTAGTATTAATTCCATACAAGCTGTAGAGCATGCAAAGAACAATTAGTTCCCACATGAATACATGCAGCTTTGCCGGGGTTCATTAAAGCTGGCCAATTCTGCATGTCCGGCAAAATCGGACTCCCAGTTGGCAATAGAGAGGGAGAGCTGCTAACCCTATATACTCGCATTATCTTGCATTAGAACTCGGTAGATTTACACAAGCATATACATGGAGCCTATGATGAGATAAGTATCGTTCCCTGACCCATTCTTGTTGATGGTTATGCCATGTTACGTAGGAGCCTTAGGATGTACATCATGCGTCACGGCATGGTCGGGGAACTGCCATGATCACCGAGTTTCCCTGGTGCCCCAGGAGGTCGTTTGCTCGATGAGTGAGTCCCATCATGCGGTCCTGGCACGCCGGGGGTTGCGAGCTGGTCGGGGCGCTGAGCGGCGGAACGTTGAGATGGGGGATGGCCACACCCCGTAACATCCTCCGCCAAACACATGGCATAGCTGTCCTGTCAAAGATGATTTTTGATTTTTTGATGATGCGAACGCGTGTGCAAAGCATGTGCAGCGGCAAAATTGGACCCCAGACAAACCACTAAGTTGATCATTTCGAGCGCGAGAAGTGTGGAGGCTTTCTATTCAGTGAGCCCAACGCCCGGTGTTGTTGTTGTATGTTGTTGCTGTTGCTGGCCGGACTTTGTGTGCAATGCCGGATGCTTCATCCATTCTCCATGTGCTGCGATGTTGTTCACGATTTTTGCTTGTCATCGACCAACTGTACCATTTCTGCTTTTGACAGTACACCTGCTGCGAAGACGGGTGCCATTGCATCATCGCTTTGTTGCCTTAGTAACAGCTCCTAGGAACATGTCTTTGCGGAAGCCAACCCCCCAAATCACCTCATCAACGTCCTGATGTAATCCGTTCCGCCAAATATACTTATCTTTAAAAAGCACTCCCCAAAATGTTTTGCCGGATGTTTTGGGGGGTATTGGAAAGGGAGGAGCCAACTCATTAGTCCTCATTCCCTATCAATCAGTTTGAAAACTTCAAAAGGCGAAACCGATCCACATCAATTTTATTATGGATAACCCATACTAACCCTAGATCCACATCCAGAACAACATGTTATCCACTTCCCGCTGCTTGTTATGCACTGATGGTCCAGCAGCAACCGCTACCGAGTCCGCGGGCGATTGCTGCTGCGGCTCTTCGGGAGCTTAGGCAGCAGCTTGCTGCTGCCAGTGGTCGCGTGGTCGCAGGAAGGCCTTGAGGTGCTACCAATCTGAACAGCTGGGAGCCCAACAGGTCGATTTTTCTGAAGCCATGTGGAACCCCTTAAGGCAGTTGGTTCATCACTATAAACGATTGATAGTGGGCGATTAATTTGATGATCAATAGTGATTTCATTCATATTCGTTGCCCTTCACCTTGTGTGTTCGGCCGCACCCCCGCTGCTGCAGATGGCGACGGTCAATGATGGTTACAAATACGCAATTAATTTGGGTATAGGTTTATTTAGTGATGGCCTATAGTGATTGATGGTGAATAGTGACACAAATTGATGATGATTAAGGCTACCCATTAGTCATGACAACTCGTAAGCATTGTGGTGAATCATTCATAGGATTAATGTAATGACGATCAACTACCAATGGTTATATAAGGATGATTAACGGTCCCAAACTGATGGTCTCAAGTGCTATTTTGTAGGTTCATCGATCTAGACACTGTTGTATAGTTGCATACGCAGGGGTACATGCACGTGTGTATGCAAGAGCTCATGCACATGGTAATAGTAACATGTATCTCTATCACCAAAAGTGGATGCACGTGTGTGCATGTTTTTGAGTTGGTGTGGGCAAGGATCTCGAGACTCTGTACCTCGAATGAAGAGCACATTCCAGGATATGATGTGAGATCGCTTTTATTGCTATGTTACCCATGCCAGTGGTACTGACCACAATCATTTACTGTGATTCATTTGATGGTAAAAGGTTGAGGAAAAGCACCACCAGTCAGCCGCTATGAATCCCGAAACCATGTCGTCAACGCTTGCTCAACACTCGCGCACTTGTTATTGTCCACAGCAGCCAACCAGTTCATCGCGAAATGGTCATGGCTGAGCATCAGAGACTTCTCGCAATAAATCCGTGCGGCAGTTCTGCGGAAGAATTCTCACATTGGTTGACTTGGAACCTGAAGTGGTTTGATCACATTATTTCTAGCAGTAGAAACCGTTCATAACCAACCCAGAATGATGCTGGATCCATGTCCCCAGTGGTGAAACTGAGGATGACCAATTCCAAGTCCCGGAATCGAATGCCAGCAATCAGCTGAGGCACGGCTACTGACTCTGCCAAGTGAAGAGCTTGAAGCAATGGAGGTCAACATCTTGGAGCATCGCAAGGCCGGGCCTCAAACTGAGGGAAGGCTAGGGAAGGTGCGATCTGGCTTTTGTGAGAACGGTTTCATTGGAGGCACCTGACTTTGCTTCAGCCGCTGCCTGTATGACGAAGCGAAATGATTGAAGGTTGCGATGGCGATCTTGCTGGGAAAATATGATTCCGAAAAACCGGCTTTAGTTCGGGAATCCGTTTGTGAAGGTGATCCTGAGTGGTCATCACTCCTGGGTTGCCACCGTTGGCTTATATATTTATTGTTTGACTACCCGATATGGGAGTATCATTTTTCATGATCTTCCATGGCACGAGAGCCAGGCCATAAGGATGGGTCAACCATGCTGAGACCACTGGCCATGACTTGGTTTTCCCGGCCCTAGGAGTTGCCAGATCAGCTGGAGATTCTTGGCAGCGGAAGGGGGACGCAGCTCCACCTTGGGGGTCACAGACAAGGGATGACCCCCTCCTGATGTCGTCCTGGCCTCCAAGGCTGAAAGCCTGTGCTTTGGCTGAAGGATGGCTAGAAGAGCAGCACCAGCGAGTTTGCCAAAGCCTGCGCTCTCTGGAGGTCCGGGGGTCACGAGTCACTACTATAGACATTCCTAGGATTCCTAGACCACATCAAGAAGTGAAGGGATGTCGTGTGATACATCATTTGTCGCCACTATGGACCTTGCTTAATTTAAAACCATCAAAACTGCTATAACTATCACTGATCACGACTTTCAACCTTGTTCGTATCTAGTATTTCCTTGTGCTTCCCACCATCCTGCAGAGGGCACCCCCAAAAAGGAGTCGGAGTCCGACCTGCAGTTGGCAGCTGCCGAGTTGCTGCGATCGGAGAAGAAATTGCTGGACTCGGCCTTGGCGTCTTGACAGCGGAAGTAGGCCATGGAGGCACTGGGAGGTGCCGAGCCTTTGTCCTGCTCTCCATGGATGTTTACCCACCAATTGAAAGCCCATACATCCGTTTGTAGGTATCACTACACGTACCTATGTGTCTATCTGTTGATCATTGAATGATGTTTCAAATATATATTATATCTATTTATCTACCTATCTATTTGTCCATCTACTATCTAATCTAATCTAACGTTTGTAATCTAATCTAATCTAGTCTTAATCTTCATTTTAATCTTAATCTTAATCTAATCTATTCACCTGAAGGTGTATCAACATGCATCGCTTCCGACGGCCAAAGCCACGGTTAACCTCACCCCTCGTGCTGGTCCATGTTCATTGGTAAACCACCACCAGTTTTACAAAGAACGATAGCTTGCGATTTCCGGTGCCATCTAACATGGGGCAACTCATCGGTATGGATTTGACATTTCTGAAGTGGAGGATCTTACGCCTCAGCACCACATGTGAGACCTGCCAAGGACTGGCTGAAAGGAAACCAGGAAAGAAGTGCCAGCATTGGCGGTGCCAGAAAAGAAGTGCGGAGATTCATCGGGTGGGATTGAAGGATGGTGGATGTGACAAGCCTTTGTCCATGGCATTGATAAGATCTGCTAATTGTACTATTGTAACTGTATTTGGTGCGATTTTGTTTGGTCAATTTGCATGTGGTGGACAACCAGGCTTGCAATCCTGCACACCACGCACAGACACACGGACATGCGCATGCGCATTTCTGATGTATGTCAACCATTGGGGAATGCTGGAGAGGTGTTGCATGCAATCATGGAGCCCCAAAGCCACCGTACCAAGGAATAGACCAATTTGCTTTTCCTGTGCATGGGCACCCCCACATCGTAGAAAGGTAAAGTCGTTTGAGTGAAGCTGCATCCATGGTTTTCTAGTGCAGTCTTCAGCTTCAGGAGTGCCAGGTGCTCAAAGAAATGCTCACAGGGAACAAGTCAGCAACCAGCTATTGCCTATTGCAACAAGATTCGTTTGGACTGAGCAGTCTGCTTCTCTTGACGTTTTGGCAGCTACGCCTTTCTGATTGCTTGGTGGCCATGGCGGCAGCTGCATTTGTCTCCTCTGCGCCGACCCTACGCGTAGCACCGGGCCATCCTACCACCAGGAACCATGTGGAGGCTCGGAGAACCGTCATTGGAA
The DNA here is from genome assembly GCA_009767595.1 of Symbiodinium kawagutii. Lineage (NCBI taxonomy): Eukaryota > Dinophyceae > Suessiales > Symbiodiniaceae > Symbiodinium > Symbiodinium kawagutii. Next base: position 299,724 of record VSDK01016768.1, read on the forward strand.
GGTCGAAGCCGGGGTTCAATCTGGGCCAATCTAATGGAATCTGGCGTTTCGTTTCTTGTTTGTTGGAGATGGGCTATGCTTATCCTTGTGGAACATATTCCACCAATTGCCCAGAGTTTCAATCATCTGAAGTCTGGTGACACACACACAGGCGCCCATCTCAATTTGGCGCTAAATTGTGGTGGAAGATCATTTCGGTATAGCTTTTTAGGCATTTTCTGATGGCCTGCGCAGCCATCTCGTGTTGTGACTTGGTTGCTTGTTTGATCTTGTTTGGCTCTAGGTGCTTGGGTATGAGTGATCCCAACCCCAGGTGTCATCTACAACATCTACAATGTACAAGCCAGTGAAACATGTGAAACACCATCGCTGTGGTTCATGGTGAAGCGCTATAAGGCAATAAGTGACTATTAGCGTGCCGTTTATGTGCCTCACATGACATTTGGGTTACCAGGTTGCAGGTAGCAACCCTCAGTGATACACTGGAGGCTCCAAACAATGCTGGAGCGCGCCATTGTTTTCAATCGAAGACGCCGTTGCTGCTTGCAGCAGCTTTCGGTGCGAGGACGGAGAGCGCGGGATCGATGGTCTGATAGTGACGGATCCCAAGGCCAAAACCCGGCCTCAATGTATTGAAACTGAATCGATTGAATAGTATATATTGAATAGCCATAGTGGCCATAGTGAAGATCTAAAAGACCAAGTCAGGCTGTGTCAGGTGAGTCGAAGAACAGCATCCATCATTTTGCAAAAAAAAGTTTCTTCACAAAATCGTCGTTTCTGATATCGCTGCAGGGCAGCGTTTGGCCCCTAGCGGAGAGTATGCTGTAGACACTATGGAAACCATTGGCTACGAGCCAGTTCACCCTGTACCCTTGCTTCCCACCATCATCAACCATGGTTTTCCAACTGGAAATGATGATCCCATAGTTGATCTGATCCTCCGAGCTCAATTTTTATCTTGATGCATCCCAATTTTTTTGGTGGAACCATGTCTCCCATATTATAATTGATATCATATCCATTTGGAAAACAATGTTAATCATAATAATCATATGAACCCCTCCTAGTTGGTTGATTAATATTGACCGATAGCCCCATGGGAGACCATTGGTTGATCTGCTGTTGGCTGTGCCTCCAGGAGGTGTTCTGTGTGGCGAGCTTCGAAGTCCAATCAGCCTCGAGTGGTGCTACATGCTATCACTGAGCTCGTTGCTGATGGTGGGGCACTTGTGGAGCGTTGAAGACCCACTGCTGAAGTCACGTGTGGAAATTACCTATGTATATAGATACATGGTCCGGTCAGGCTTGAGTCACAAGTTACATATGGATATCAGGATCGGTCAGGCAGTGATTTGATGTCATTGGTGAATCAGTGGCTCCACTGCTGAATTGTTTCGATGTTTCAGCGACGCGCTCCCCACGACATCGAACCCTGATCGTCAGCAGTATCCAGCCACCAGCTGGAGCGCCGCGAGCAACCCTGCTGCCCAGCATCATACCATCACACCATCCCCATCACATCATCACCGTCATCATACCGCACGTATATATTCTCATTGTATATGTATATATTTTTTAAATACTGTTATACCATCATCATCATCCTCATCATCATGGCCATCATTTTCCCACAGGCTCATCCGGACATGCATCGATATGCCAATCTCAAGTGCCATTCCCCACATCTCACATCGTGCTAATACACTTTCATTTGTTTCCATTGGCCACACGTTTGTCATATACGTTTTTTGAACACATTCATGCACCACTTATCGGGTTTGCCATGCAGCACTTATATTTTGATGCGTCCCGATATGCCGTCTCATGACCTGTGACGGTTTTATTTTTCACATGCTGCTACAGGGAAGCCTTGACGTTTGAACCTTGCCCTTCAGGTGCCGTTGATGCCAAAGAACGGGCTAGCAAGATCAACTTCAACAGGCTGCGGGGTGATTCTCTTGGTATCTTTTTGTTATATGTACCTCAAAAGGTGGCCTCAACATGCCTCAACACTTTGAGTTTCCAAATGGAGTGGAAAGAATGGGACTGGTTGAAATACATGAGGTTGAGTCTAGACATTTTTCATCATTTTTCAAATCCCCTAGAGGCTACGTTTGCCACTCAACCCTGGTACCCTAGCCTGCCAACATCCAAAGAGCAGAATCAGTTGGTGGCTTGCGAGTATATAGTTGCCAGTGTTATCCTTTCAGCAGGTGGTATTACAGTGAATTATCTACCAGCGTTTTTTTCGTGCAGACAAGATGGTGAAGAGCCTTTGAATGCTGGTCCGCGTGTATGGGCTCAACACCTTAGATGATCTTGAGATTTAATTTTCCAGATCATGAAAGAACATTTCGCAACAATTTCAATATTTGATCGTCTGCACTTATCTGATTGCCAACCGTTGGGCTCAGGCTTGGAAGGTACGACCAACAGGACGCGCACCTTGCGCTTGATCAGTGCCACATAGTGCCAGTGCGACGGTCTGTTCCAGGGGTGCCACAGTCTGTTGCAGCTAATGCTGGTAGCTCACTCGTTCCTTCACTGGCCGTGATGCTTCGTGATTCCCTCGCCAAGCAATGCTTATTTAGTGGATCACTGCTATCACTTATCACTGCAACCAGGCGGTTGTCTTTTTTTTCTCAAACCGGCATCGTTGGGATTCGGAACATCCACCTAAGCCGATCAGCCTGCGTGGTGTCCCAGTTCCTTCCAGGAGCTCGAAGCAGTGTACATCGAGACCCTGTGGTACTACTACAGTGCCTTGACAGTGACGAATCGTTCGGCTTTTTTGATGGCAGTGATAGTCTCTAATAGTATCTAATAGTCATTAGTTATGTCATTGATTCCATCGTCATATGAAACAATAATGGCAATTATCAAAGATAGTCATCCAAAAAAAAAAGTAAATAATTATATCTATCTAAAGCCAACAATGAATAAATCATGATACTTCTTAACAGTTCTCGAGTTCTTAACTCTTCATTACCCCAGCTGGCAGCTCGGTTGCTTTTCCCCTGAGGCGAGCCTAAGATGCTGGGCAGCGCGGGTGATGTTGGGGGAGAGGTGTAGCCACTGCCTACCCATGACGCAGGTGCTTGGACACCTTCACCAAAGTTGATCAACTAGGGGGTGGGCCAAAAATCGGCCTGGAGACTTCAGATGTCGTCGCAAGTGATCCCAAAATGTCGCAAGTGAAGACTTTCCAGCAAAGGGTGCCCCAAATCAGCCAATATCAACAATACTTCTAGCAACAAACAAATCTTTTTTTGGGTCCCCTATATTGAAAAAAACCGTATACATAGATGTAGATGCGCTGAGCTTTAGTAACCGACAGCTAGCAATTGGAGAAGGCAATGCATGTAGCCGTACCAAGCGCGTACTCTACAGCCCGGCCATCACAGCGTTGCTGCTTGGCAAGGGACCATCAGCTTCACACATGCCGTGCTTTCCGGCACCCTAGAAATGGCAGCCGGTGAAACCGAACCCCGAACTTGGTGGTTTTTGAAATAGCTAGCTGTAGATAGATATAACTGCAGATGCTATGGCAGATGCTATGGCAGATGCTATGGCAGATAAAAACTAAAGTTTGCAGATGCTAGCTGTAGATAGCTGCAGCTGATATGGCACACCATGCTCCGAGCTCTTGGGGAATGCCACCCTCCCGGCCGTGGAGAATCCACCGTCCAACGTGACCCTGCTTGATTTTAAATAGTTTAACAGACGGTGAAACAACTTCGTTGAGTTGGCGAGTCAGACTTTCCCTGTACGCTCTAAGTGACGCCAGGAAACCACAACTGTACCCAACTCGTGTCCAGGAAAGAAATCTTGACGCCAGAGCAGTATGACAAGCTCACTGAGCATTTAGACAAGAAGAATTCCCAGCTCCGGAAGCTCAACCCAGAAGAAGTCAGGTGGGGATGGGTCAGTGCGGGGTACTTAGCGTAGCTTAATGCGTCCCTGACCTTGACTGATCCGGATATGATCAAGTCTCCATTATGAATCTATACATCGAATCGTGATCGAAGCAGGATATGTGGGTTCTAGTGCGTACTGTATCTATTTGGATCTATTGGTTTCTTAATTGTGTTCTGTTTGCATTCGGGATCATTCAGGTGCACACTTCCCTATATTTTTCCTACCTACTATTTGCATTTACATACATGTGCATGCACACATGGATGCGTACATTGGTGGGAGCTTGGAGTTCTATACTGAACAGGTCATGGCGGCGGTCATGGTGTAGTTGGGGTGTCCTAGTGGGACTGCTGATGACAGGCATGCCTGCCAGAGAGCGAGAGGTCATGATGATCAATGGCGATGATTCTGATGGTTTATCATGCTCCGATTTGCCGGTGGTCAAGCCATAGCCATGGGGCGGCGCTCCCCAATCATTCCAATTCAATCCAATTCAGGAGATTTATTGCACAATGGCAGCTAATGGAACAAACCTATTTGCTTTCAGACTGACCCTGGCTGAAGTGAACTTCTTGCTGATGATTACTGGTAGCTATAGCTGGTCATTTCTGCTGTTGGGAACTTCAACCGCTTTCCAACAGGTTCATCGAAGCCAGTATTGCATATTATCGAGGGAAGCCCATCATGTCGGATGAGGAGTACAAATCTCTTCGCTCCCTGGCTTTGATCTGGTGACGGCCTGGTGACAGGTGAGGAGGAAGATATCAGCAGTTTGCTTGACTCCGACTGGCTTCATATGGGGCTCTGAAAATTAGAACCCACAAAATGGATGGCTGGAGAGAGAGAAAACGAATGGCTTATGACTCTAAATGATTAATAGTGGATGATTTGGGGGTACCGCTATTTTAAGAAACCACCAAATGTATCATGCTCTAAAATGTATCATGCTCTATTGAAAAGTGCATGAAACTGGCACGGTCTGAGAGGTTTGATCATTCCACACTCGTTGTGACGTGGCGAGGAGAGTTGGTCTCAAAATCTGGACGGCGGAAGGATATGACATCCCTGATCCTGGCGGAGCGGAGCAAACGATTTCTGAATGACGAGGAAATGAAGAAATTTGAAGAAGCGTTCTACAATGCCAGGCCTGGAGCAAGCAGGTGGAACTTCGGAGTCAGTTCGTCGGTGATCAACAGTAATTGCAGGGATACCAGCTGTACGGTCAGGCATTTGTACCTGTGGTGTTCGAAAGGTCCTAGAGGTTTGTTAGATTTTTTGGGGGCGGACGAAGTAAAGATTTGATGTGGGGCTTTTCGTTGCCGGAGTGGAAAATGATCCTGCTTTTTTTCTTGAGGGCCCAATGCCCAAGAGATGATTCTGTCCAACCAACAGCGGTAGTGCCGATAGTGCGGTCACTTTATTTTCCTCAGCCTTCGTGCTTGGGACCAAGCGATACTTATTTGAATTGCTTCATCCGATGAGAAGTTTCTGGATGAATGGATCCATGAGATTGATATCAAGCAGTAGGCCACTGCCCATTTGGTTGTAGGGCTTAGCTTTTGTCACAGCCGCCAGGGAATATGATTTCAAGAACCTGGATGCTTGGCAATTGGTACCAGCTTGAACTTGAAAGCGTATGGCGCTCCACAACCATGGGCCACCAAAGGAGGACACTGCATGGTGTGTGGTGTTCACGCTGTCAATTCTCGCGATCTTGTACGTGCATAGATCTCTTGGTGTGTTGAGCATATGGCTACCATTCTAAGTGCCTCAAAGAAAGCACACGCTGAGACTCCCCACTCCCCAAAGTTTCCAAGCTGGTGAGACATGGTCAGACATGTTGAGACCAATCGGTCTTGCCAAGGATTCCTATGCCGTAGCAGATTTGGAGGAGCTTTATATTGATTCACTCTGGTGTCACTTGGTATCTTGAGCGCGAACTCTCCATTCTGAACTGCTGACTAAGCCTGGTAATCTGTATGCCAGTGATCAATGAGTGTCAACGTTAGTTTTGGTTGTTGGGTGGTCCGTACTCGTAGGACATGAGGGCCAAATGTTTGGGTGGCGTTGTGCGCAGTATCATTTCCCAATCGCTGACCCCCTTGCATGCTAACATTGCATCCGCGTGAGAGGTTGGGAGTGCTGAGTGACGTAGCTTTGTGGCCAGAAGAAAGGGTTCCAACTCTGCTGGTGAAGCCTTGTAATTTCTCTTGTACTTTTTGTTATTCTTTGTGTCGCATCAGGACTTTGACATGCGGCTCCATTGGCATCCTCCACCCCTGATCTGTTTTCCTGCAGAAGTCTGCGGTAGTCAAATCACAACCCAACAAATACTCCCATGAACGGGAACTCATGTTGACACCGATGATTTCTTAAAACCCATGTTCAACAACGGCTGCTGCATGACTCAGTCGCTTCAGTGATGCCTCCTTGTAGATCCCGCAGATGGATGGCCGGCGGCCTCAAGGCTTTTATTATGAGAAGCGCGCCCTGCTGAGTGACGAGGAGTTTGATACATTGAAACAAATGCTGTACCAGACACTGGGAAAACGAGTTGTCGGTGCACCAGTGATGCCATGATTGGTTGATGGTATCAATTAGCACAGTGGTGGGGATATGTTGGGATGACTTTGCCTTACGCAGTCGGTTCATTTGGGAATTCCTACTGGTAAAACTTACAATAGGAATCGACTGTCGCGCCGCTTTGGCAACAGCAAGTTGGCAAAAGGGCTGGGGTCAGCAGTTTGGGCCCCAAGAAATCGTAGAAATTGGGCAGTCGGCCCAATGGGGTTGGTAGATGTTGGTAGCCGCTCCTGAAGAAACGACCTGTTCACAGACATTTGGTTGCGAACCTATGGCAGCAAACCCTTGGGAAGCACCTGCTTCTATGGCGTGAAAGCATGTCAAAACTACTGTGTAGCCCCTTGATGAACCTCCAAACGAATTCCAGCGTTGGTGCTCATCACGATGACATGTATGTTGACAACTGGGGGCACTTCTAGATCGATTGTTCCTGATTTGACACGGATTCATACAAGAGTGAAATTCTTGAAGGATCGCAAGTATTGGCATTTTTGTGGATGATGTTCGATGATTCCTTAATGGTTGGTGAATTCAAGTAATGTTGGATCCTGCTCAAGGTCAACTGTGGGTGGATTCATTCAGGTAAGCAAGGTGCAGTAAACCTTGTGGATCTACCATTGGAGGTCAGGTGATCCATTTGTGCGGGTCTGGCCGTAAGGAAAGGCTCGCGCTTCCCAACCCTGAAGAGGCAGCAGTTCCGGTGGTCAATGTCCTGTTATCAGACCGGATTTCTTCTATCGCTAAATAGGATGAAGTAAATCCTATGTAAACCTTACTTCTACCACTTAAGGTCTGAAGCTTTAATCACAACAGAACATGGATGGCCACTGTGGCAGCAATTGATGATCAAAATGAAAATGAAGAAAATGCAGAAAACCAATAGCGAGAGAGAGAGAGAGAGAGATCCAGGAAAATCCCCGCACCAACACGGCAGCTGGGTGTGCACGTGGATGTGATGGCATGCCAGCAGATGCCTGGAGATTTGGCACCAGACTAGCTTGCCTTCGGGTGGTTCCCCATGCGTCGCAACAGTTGGAGCCATGGGCATTGCCATTGCCAATGGTGGCAGTTCCTGCTGAGAAACACGTCGAAGATGGTAGAAGTTGCTACTCTCCAATGAGAAGTGGATACCTTCAGTATGTTGAAGTATTTGGTTTTTATATTCCTATTGAATTCCTATATATGAAAATGATGCCTTCCTTGCCATCATGTTCGGTACACTCATTTGGAAATGTGCTACAGCTCAGCTTTGATCTACAATCGGTGCAGGGGCTGGATCTTGGCAGCGCACGAATTTTCAGATCAGTGGCTGCAGCCCCGTACTTCATAGATTTCTGTGGTTGCGGCCGCGAGATTATTCACATGATGTAGCATTACTTGCTGCAGTTAGCCTTTTGAACTGCGAGCAGAAGTGGGTGAAACCACAATGCAGTGCCATTTAGATAAGAACACCAGGGAAACCTTTGAGTTGCTCCAAAAATACTAGCTGTTGGCTCGCTGAAAATCATTTTGGTTGTGACCAACTAACCGTGCGAAGGTGGTTCGAGATGGTTCGAGTAGTTCCGGTTCACTTGGGGATTCAGGCTCCCCAATCTACACACACCCTTGATCTTGACACGCTTCTGCCTTATTTTTTCCTTTGCTCCCGATTTTAATTGCCGCTGATGTGGCCAAGATATGGGCGCTATTCTCCAATACCTGGACCTTGCCAATCCTGTGGTGCTGCCCGAACTGATATGGCTTTGGGTCACAACCCCGTACTTTCTGGTGAACATCCCACAAACGATCAAACATGATCAAACTAGTCTTCATTGGGATGTTTATCAACCCATATTCGGGATGGTCAGCAAATTGACCGATAGCCACATGATTGGTATATCCCTTGGATCCTTGTGGGTCATCCCAAGCATTGACCAGCTACTTAAACCATGTAGGTGGTACGGTATATCTTCCTGTTTTGAGCTTATTTTCGGGTTGGTCAATATTATCCTTATTGCCTAAACCATCAGTTGATTGATGTTGGCAAATTTCGCTGGAAACGCCTGTAGTCAATGCTAATCTCATGTCGATTCGGCCCGGGCAGGTTCGAGGTTGCCTTTGTGGAAGCCTCCATCGCATGGTATCGAGGGGAGCCCTTGATGTCAGAGGACGGACCTCGGTGGTTCATGTTGGTTCCAGTCCTGCTGGCTGTGATTCATCAGCGCCTTTGATGCATCATTTCAGCTTGCAGCATGGATTTTGGGCAGCGTGGCGTGGATCGCTGGCAGGAAGAGTTTCAAACGTTGAAGGAAAGGGTGAAGGCCTCCGGTAAACGGAAAGATGTCACGGTCCCATGGCTGGCACAATGGAGCTGGTGATGCTGTTGAGAAAGCGACCATGTGAACACCAAGTGTTTCTCCAAGCTTAAACGATCAACGGCTCGATTTTGGCGTCCCCGAAGGTATGAAACATACAGCTCAGTCTGGCCACCAGACTCCAGCTAGATCAGGCCTTTTTGCTCTACGAACGTGGTGAGCAATTCTTAAATGCGGAGCAGTATGCGATCATGAAAGAGGAGTATGACACTTTGGGTATCAGTCTCTTGGACTTGGCTGTGGTGGGCGTGTGTGGTGCTTGTGGTTGTGGTATGTCGTGGTTATTGGTGCTGGGAAAGTAGTTGACCTAGGGGGAGCAGTTGGATGTCAGGGGAAGCTGGTTGACGATTTGTCACGTTGCGCATGAGGTGCTGTGAATTTGGAGGAGTGCACCGTCGCACAGATGGAAGAGATGTATGTTGAGGTGCCGTCCGACCTAGCCGCGAAGACCTTGAAAGATCTTGAATGACTTTTGTAATTAGGGCCTTCCAATCAGTCATTTTCCAATTAAGGCCCTAATAGATCTCCACTGATTGGAAGTACTCAGATCTGTAATTGGGGGCCTTGGGGGCTCGAAAGCTCGGGTGCAGAGGAAACCTAATGCAAACAAAGACGCAATTCAGATTTTTTACAGATACAATCTTCGTATTGGGAGATGCAGCTGTTGGATTTGTGAGTAACCTCGCAGATTAGATGGTCAATCGCAAGCTATGCCTGCACTGGTTGGGGCAGAGCTGGATCTCATTCATCAAGGGGTGGAAAGTGCTTGACCTCACAGGCACTATGGGCCTACTACAACGATGGCAAGCAAATTTTGAGCGACCAGCAGTTCAAGACCCTCAAAGAGGACTGACATGGACTGATTCTCCTCATTTTCTCGTGCAGTTTTTGCATTGCAGTTCTTGCAACCCTCCAAAAACAAGTCGCCTGATCAAGGGGAAGTGGGGCGATGCCATTCGCCCATGCAGGAGCTGACCTGGCAGGGATCCGGCTTCCCTGCGTTGCGAAGAAACGAGATTGAATTTGTGAAGGCCAGAGACCTTGCGGCACGCGGTGGCTCATTAACTCATCCCAGGACTCTTTGTTCAGCTTGGGATGACTATGAAGAAGGGCGCTACAGCTGTGGAATTGAACCTCTAGTTATCATCTGTCACAGAAAACCAAACCAGAGAAGGAAAACATTCCCAAAAGAATTCGGCACCCCTTATCAATCGGTATGGATTGGTGGGATTTGTCGCAACCTACTTCGAACGTATCCCTTGCTACCCTTGGGCCTGTGCGCGGCACAGGTCATTGGCCCCAGAGCACCGAGAAAATTGTAAATCTATTTTTTTCCATTTGGATAGCAGAATGGGTGTAGAAATGGGGATGCCTTCCAGAAACAGATATCTATTTGCACACCAGCAGTTGTGGAAACGACCAAGTCGCACATTGAAATAGGATGAAACAGGCCCTTCCCCATTGTGTCACATTATTCACGTACGCACGTGTGTGAAAATATTTCACACCAGATCCACATAATCACACATGATTAGCATGCCAGAGTCGTCAGGCAACCTTGGCCTATCACCGGGGCGAGCCCTTGTATACCGACGAGAAGTGGGAGGAACTGAAAAAACAGATTGCCACCTGGTTGCAGCGGCTGGGTCTGAGATTCAATTCATGCTGGTAATGATGATTTCTTGTTGCCCAGCATGTGCAGCATCACTGATCATCAGGATTTGGCATTAACTTGAAGTGACCAGAGTCAAACACCAACTACCAATAGTACTTCTGCTTTTGTTGGTTTTGTTGCTGTTACTAATGCTATTGCTGTTGTCACCTTTGTTTTTAGCATTGCCGTCGTTGTCGCCGTTGCTATTGTCAATTGCCAATTGCCAATTGCCAATTGTCAATTGTCAATTGTCAATTGTCAATTGTTGTTGTTGTTGTTGTTGTTGTTGTTGTTGTTGTTGTTGTTGTTGTTGTCGTGGTTGTTGTTGTTGTTGTTGTTGTTGTTGTTGTTGTTGTTGTTGTTGTTGTTGTTGTTGTCGTTGTTGTTGTTGTTGTGGTTGTTGTTGTTGTTGTTGTTGTTGCCCTCGCCCCATCCATGGGTAAGGCAGGTACAAGGAGCGTTCACCAAACTGAGGGCCAATCCTAAAGCCAGTTGCTGCGTAGCGCAACTCCTGCACAGTCAAAGTGCTTCGTGGGAGACAAGCCATAGCCAGTGGAGACCCCTCGCGAAACCCACTCGGACAAAAGGTCAGCCCTGAGGAACCGACAGGTATCAACAACTTTGAGCACACGCAATCGTTTATACAATAAGATATGTTTTGATGGCTGGAGCTATTCTATAATGCAGGGGCCAGCCAGATCTCAATCAAGTCCTGGTGGGGTCACTCAGCCAGCCCCGCCCTAAGGAGGCTGAGGGGATGCGTCCCGAAGTCACTGCCTTTTTGCTGTACAGCAAGGGCCAAGAGGTTTTGGATCCAGATACCTTCGCCAAGATGCGCGAGGCAATGCCTGGGTGGGCATGGAGGGAGGTACGGAAACCCGAGTTGGTAATTGGCCACACGGCACTTAATGAAACATTTCCATACATTTCCTACTACATTTCCTTTGGCCATAGCGATTGGCAACGAACATAGGGACTAGTCGTGGATTTTTTTGGGTTCTGAAACAACCAGATATCCTAGAGAGGAAGTCGCAGATCAACATATGTGCAAATTTGTCCACTCGATTCTCGAAGCATACTGAGCCATCCTGGACGAGTATCATTGAAGACTAATCCAATATAATCCAATTCAGTCATTCTCGGCCCATGGCTTAATTTCAAACTGGGCCGAGAATTTGCGCAAGTTCAGACTAATCAAATTAAGCATCCAATTCCATTGCGCAACTTTGGTCTTTGAAAGCCCCTGATCTTGTGACATGTGGAGCCTCCATGACCTGCCCATGACCTGTCGGCCTTCGCCCAGGAGATGGCGAAGCTGGGCATGAACGTGCAGCGAGCAGGAACCAAGGCGTTGGAGTCCACCATCAACGTCACCAGTGGCAAGTTGGAGAACGACCTTCTGCAGGCCCGGTGCCCACATGGCGTCCCATCATTGGCTCAGCTGAGAGGTGGTAGAATTTTATGGAAGCAGGCGATGGTCACCAAGTATCAACCCACAAACTTTGGATTGATCTACTGGTCATCCATGACCATCCAACATGGCATGTCCTCTCTACAGCTTGTTGGCCGGGATTGTGAAGTTTCCCAAGCAGCTACCAAGACCTCAGTCTGTTGACCGTTCATTGCTGCCCCGGCGTTCTGATCTCATTTGAGCAGCCTAAAATGTGGCCCACATCCTGGAAGCATGATAGTATCATTGAGATCATCCTCGGGTTGTTTCATCTGCGCTGGGCAGGGTACGGTTGGTGCATTCAAGTGCTGAGGTGTTCTTCATGCTCTCTGCCTTGGCTTCGATCCCAACAGCTCTGGCCATCAATTTGGTGTGGGCCATAGGCCTTGCCTACGACTGGGGCTTCGTACCCCCTGGCGAGTCTTGCCTGAGAGGTGGTCCTTGTTGGGACTTCCCCATGATTCTTCAGGTTGTTCCCCCATCCTCCATGGAAAGGGGATCAGTTGCATCTGCGGAATCGGATCGGTTGCATCTGCGGAATCTCATTTTTCGTGGCAGGCGCAGCACTTTGTTCGTGTTGCTGTTCTCGTGTTTGTTCTCATTTTTCGCAAAACGTATTGTCACGGAGGCATCAAGTGTCTGCCCAGTGCACCGTGACAGCCTTGGCGTTGTTTCGGCACATGCAAATGTCGTGGCAGGCGCAATGCATTGTCCATGTTTCTGGTTCTGGAATCGTTCTCCGCACTGTGAGGCATGTGTGGGTTTGAAGCGTGCATTTCTCGGGATTCGCACTGGCGCGGATACCAATTGCATTCATCGACGTGTCACCTTTTCTTTTTCTCCGCATTGTAAATCGCGCAAAACTGTGTCTTCGCCGTGTTGTTGTTTGTCTTGCTATTTTCGTTTTTCGCACTGTGATACGCTCGCCGAGCTGTAGTCCATGTGACTTTGTAGTTCTTTATCAGCATGCTTCGGGCACAAGAAAATTTGCGTCTGTTTGTGATTCTTTTGTAGCTAGTCCCCTACGCAATGCTCAGAGTTAGTTCAACATGTCTGTGTAGTATCTGTTGTCACCTTTTGGACTTACATACCTTGTCGGTATGGCTCAAGACTTAGCGTAGCCTGCGCTCCGGAAAAGACACTGTCTCAGCCGTCGCCTGCAGTGTGTTGTGGGCTGATCCTACGGTGTTAGATCAGGGAACTCTTTAAGGGGATTTAATTCTCACCCCCATCCCCAACGTAGCAGCAACTTGGCGCGCACGTCCACACGAACGTCAACATCCCAGCCC
>VSDK01016768.1:313045-329876 GCA_009767595.1 Symbiodinium kawagutii
TTGGCGCGCGCGTCCACACGAACGTCAACATCCCACCCCACCCCGCCCCCATCCCCAACGTAGCAGCAATTTGGCGCGCACGTCCACGCGAACGTCAACATCCCACCCCACCCCACCCCACCCCCATCCACGAGAAACTGTGGGTTTCTGTAGGGTAGAGAATACTTGAAAGCAAATGTCGATGCAAGTGATCCATTTTGACCGATGCAAGTGATCCATTTCCCATCCTCCATGGTTCCCCCATGGTTCCTCCCTACTTGGCAACTGACACAAGGATTGGGGCTCCATTCTGACGCTGGAATTCGTTCCACTCTTCGTCATTGGAATTGGAACTGGTGCTTTTGGCTGCAGAAGGCAGTGGTCATTTGAGATATTTGAGCATGATTTTAGGTTCAAGACTCCAGGTCCAGCTAAAAGAAACAATCCGCAAAACTGTGTTGGTCAGTCTTGGTGGGAAGTTCTTGAATTAAAAGCCAATAGTGAAAACCTCAGCTGGGGCATCTTCAAGCTTCACGATCAAGGAGCTAAGGACAACTTGACAATGAACATGCAGCGAAACGAGCATAGTTCAACAAGGGTAGGCTGAAAGTTCTTCGTAAAGCTGCACTTGAAGTGGTGCTAAGGACTTCTTTGGACAAGCTGGAACCTTGGCCGAAAAAAGGATCTCAGCATTTCAGGAGGAAGTGGTTTTTGCAAAAGAGACATGCGGTGGAATCCGTTTCTGTGCGTGATTCTGTCTGAAAAAGCGCAAGGATCATGGAATTTCTGGACCTACAGAATCCTGAAATCCTGGTTGGAAATTGCCCATCTTGCCGCTTGCCAATGCACTTAGCATTTCGTGTTTCGCCTGCGACGTCTCTTCTGCACGTGTGCTGCGTTGATCTTGCGAAGTGGCAGGCTCATATCGTTTCTCCTTTGACCGCAACCATGGCTGGTGGGCAACATCCATTCAACCAAGTTACCCATGGCAGATGATTAAAATTTCAGCCAGGGAGATCCATCACGGGGGCAGTTTGCATATCAGTAGGGCACCCTTTTCTCAGGTGGTGAGCCAATCAAACTCTTCTCCGGCGGTGTGGCTGGGCCATGGTTGGTGCTGGGGGCTGGGTGGGGGACACCTGCTGGCTGGTGCGGTGGGCGAAAGCGAAGGTTGGCATCGATGGCTAAGCCTTTTGCAGCTGAGTGGCTCTGCAACAAAGGTGCAGGTTCTCCGTGAGAGATTGGAGCAACAGCTGTGTCATCCAGGTCTCCAGTCCCTGTGACGTCAACGACGTGAACGATTCAAAACATTTCAGCTACAGCTGCTCATGCCCATCTGCGGGTGCACGTGTGAGATGTTGGAAGAAGCGTCACCCACCTCCACGAGAATTTGGGCGTTTCTCACAATAGGGGAGCCCGAAATCATCCATCAATTGATATATATATATAATATAATCAATCGTTTTTGTTTTCAAATAAACAATTTTGGGGCACACCTATTTTGAGAACCCCCCCAAGTCTCAGTTTGCACAGTTCCCGATGCGCAGAGTCAATTGAGGCGGCTCCCCAGAAGAATGTGAACTACGCCTGTGGAAAGTCACCTGGCAGCGATAGTTGCTCTTGATGTTTGACCACCCATAGGTTGACTCAGGGATGCTTCAATTCTGTAGCCTACAGTAGGATGCTGCAGGTGTGTGGCGAGGCTGCTTCATAGATGATAAACATAACCATCAGTAAACCCCTCTATTTGATGGTCAAATTGTAGTTTCACTGCCAAATAGGGGATTGCAGCTGCCTTTCCTGTCATTTCTTCCGTGATAGCCCATGTTGTGGTCATGCGAATGCTGGGGTTGACCATGGGGGCATCACCAGCATTTCCTGCATCACTTGGACGATCATCCCCCAGTACCATGCAGGGGTCAGACCACAATTTGGTGGCTTAAAGCATATGGTGGTTTCTCAAAATAGGGCGCCCCTAAATCATGCAAGATTAACCCCTGGCAAAAAAAATTGGGGTTCCCTAATGCGTGAGAAACCACCATATCTTGAAACATCTCCAAACCATCCTTCCATGTCCTTCTCCAGTTTTTCTTGGGATCAACTCGTTCGCCTCAGCACTGCATCTGAGTTGCGGGTGCAAGATGGTCCTGGACACGCAGGGACGGCAAATCACCATGGCGGGCGCAGGTGAGGATGACAGGTGTTTGTCATCGTCGTTTTCGTTCTGGTTCACTGCTGTGAGGGACAGAAACTGGGAAGTGATGTGATGGTGACAGAGCGGTACAAACAGATGTTGTAGGAGTCAGTTGGGTAGGAACATTCTTGCTTGTAGCAATGGAAGTGTTCCAGCTGTTTGCTTTGCATGGCTCAAGTTGTCTTATGGAGAAGTTGGGAATGGAGCTCCAGATTCCACTTTGACTCAAGAAATTGCTGGCATCGATTTCTACGGTATTCTATGGTTGTGCTAGTTTGGGAGGGCCAATTCAGTGAGAATTCAACACCAAGGTGCAGAAGTTCGCGACACAAAGAACTTTGATTGGAGAAAGACTTGGGAGGACTGGGCACTTGCTGGGGGTTGACTCAGCTATGCATCGTTATCGAGACAGATCGCATCTGATGTGCAGTAGCATCGGCACTACGGCGCAGGAATACCGCATACAGTCTGACAGTTGTAGGAGTGGCAACTTCCAGTCGGAAATGGGGTTGCACATGGTTGCACCCCTTAAGCCAGTCGTACTATACCTGCTGCTGGCCTGTATATTAAGCAGTCGTTGTTCTTGTTGTGGAAATTGCTTGGTTGACGGGACAATTGGCCAATGGGGCTCCATGGCCATAATTGCCGTCCCATCCGAGCAACGGTGGATGATGATGTTAACCCGTATGGTGGTTTCTCAAAATAAGGATACCCCAAAATCATCCACTATTAGTCATTTATAGTAATAAACCTGCCATTCTGGGGCTCCCTATGGCTTGAGAAACCCCCATATGGGTTGGTTTGTTACTCTCAAAATAGGGAGCCCCAAAATGGTTGGTTTATAGTAATAAACTATACAAAAATAAATCAAGCCCCCTATTTGTTTTGTTTTTCTTCCTGTTTCTCCAGCATTGGCTCCAGGATGTGAAGGGCGCCGCACGACGTGCACGCAACGCCGCTGCAAATCGCTTGGCTTCATAAAGCAGGCGCCTGGGAGCGCCAGCCTTCCAATGTTGGACCAAACATGGCTTTCTCTTCGGTAACTGGCGCTTCCAGGATCATATATGGTTGATCGAGGTTATAGGGGATAGTAAGCAACAAGAATAGTTATAGATAATTGGCTGGTGGTATGATTAACATTTTTACCCCTGTTATTACCACTTGGTTGGCTGGTTGACCCGTATTTTTCAAAGGGGTTGAAACCACCAAATATCAAAACATCAAAATGTCAAAACATCAAAACTGAAAATACATATTATATTTGCCACTAGGTGGCGCACATGCTCAGGGTGAATAACCTAAAATGCACCAGAATGCCCAACTACGGTAGTTTAGCACCTTGCGTTGTGATGGGGTTACACCTCAGTGGAGGCAACATTCAAGACTGTATAAAGGGATGATCCTCTTTTTTGACATGCGTTCTGTGGTGACAGGTTCTGATTATATACATTTGATTGCATGGGCAACGAGCTCAACTGATCTAGGAAGAGCCTGTATTTTCTTGCGATGTTTGGCCATTTTTATTGGAGTTTGACTTCAAAGGGCGAGAAGATTCAAATTAGGCAGACTGAAATCTCGGCAGCCATCAGCCTTGCAGGTTGCTACTTGCATGGTCTCAGAGAAGCGCACCCTTCTTTTCCTCAGTCCAGCAGCGTGCCCGATGGTGAGCTCCTGCCTTGGCTCTGAGTTGGACATTTTCGTGCAAGACAACGTAGAGATTGCGACTGGATGTACAGACAATTTTCACCATTTTTTTCGCCCGCAGTGACGATGTGGTTGGCAGCAAAAAGCAGGTATCATATCCTGGAATGAGGCATTTGGCAGACATGTAGCCATATACCATGACAAATGCACAAGAGGCAACACAACAGCAAACCAGTTGCGTAGAATGCTCATCAGCAGTTGCAGCTTGTTACTTGTTGGGAAATCCTGCCCGGAACCAGTGGCATGAGGTAGTTTCCATCCGTTTATCGAACTTCAAAAAGCTCGACGAAACTCGGATCTGCCACTGGCAAGCTGAGTCTGCGAAGCTGCTCCACTTCAGGTCGTTTCACCACGGTGAAACGCCACGTGAAACGCCACGGTTTCACCCTGCCCCTGGATCTGCCCCAGCCCCTTGTGGCCCAAGCACCGGGGAGCACCGGTCCCGCCGCCATGGACGGCACCGGGGCGTCATCGCCGTCTGAGTCGCCGGTGCGCAGCGTGCCCACGGGCACCGTGACGCTGGGCGTGGCCACTCCCACGTCGCGAGGCGAGCTGACGGAAGGTCGTGATGGATCGATGGACCCATTTTTATCCATTTTTGGGATCCAATTTTAATAGTAACCGATACACCCAGCAATGCTAGGGATGATCTGGTGACGGGTGCAACATGGCTAATAGTGATAATAAATGATCATAATAGTGATAAGAATGATGGACCCATTTTGGGGATCTACTATGGTTATAATCATGGTATCAGCATTTTTTGGTTAGATTTTTTGGGATTATAATGGACCCAGAATGGTAAGACGGGATCTAATTTTAATCATAATTGTGATGCCAATAATAGTAGCAATAATAATGATAATGAACATAATAACAATATATAGTATATAATGATAATGTTTTATGATATATTTACGGTCACCAGATCACCTTTAACCTCGCTGAACTCCTTGAGATGGTGATTGAGAGAGGTTTACCACTAGCTATATAACTACTATGTATTGTTATATGATGTCATGTGATGTGAAATGATGTCGTAATCATATGTGACAATATTGATCGTCATGCATTCATTAATTTACTTGAAATTCTTCGTGTTCTATATATTTATTCAGTAGTTCATGAGTTAATTCATCCAAACTATTAAACTTACCAACTTCTTAATTAGATGTTATATAAGTCATCAATCGGTGATTTGCTATGGCTGCATAATGCCGATATATGTTTGATGATCCACTATGTAATCCCATAAACACCTCTTACAGCACAGCCCTGCAAACCATCCTACGACAGTACAACCTCCACACATCATCGATGTTGCGCTGACAGGTGTGAGCTCACATTATCGTAAAGCTTCTTGGCCGAGTGGAATCTGATGAGTAGAACCCCCAAGGCAAACCATGGGATCACATCTTACCCGAAAAAAATATCCAAAAAACTTGGAAATCTGAAGGAACCACCAGATGGATCACAACTGATAGCCGGGATGGGAAGATCAGAAGGATCGACCAGCCGTCTGACAGCTGGGAGATAGCAGATGTTTCACCGTTCCCAGTGGAGATGTGTTGATGAAAACACAACAAAACTATTTGGGATGAAATTTAAACCTATAGCCTATGGGTTCTATTTTTCATAATCAATGGAAAACCTGATTAATGAAGCTTATGATCCAACGAATCACCGTTTGCTGAAGGAAATGAGGTGAGTTTCTGCTGGGGATCGTCCCATATCGAATTTCTTGGAAGTTTTGATCATCCCCGTCCTTAGATTGCTTTCAGGAAAGCATGAGCCATCGGGCCATGAAAGGAGATTTGGGCATTTGAGAGTGGAATTTCGGTGGATGAAACCTAAACGTGGCATACCCGCAAGAGGCTAAACAACCCATTTTGTGGGCAACTGGGGAACCGTTTCTTTTTTGACTTTTCAGGAGAGAAAACCGTTGCTGGCAGGTTGCTTGATTCTTGTGCCATGTCGACGCTGCTTTCAATCTCCTTCATTTTCCCAACTGACTCCATGTTTTCATAAAACATGATAGAAGATGATAAACCATAATAGACCATGATAAAAGATGCCAACAAAAACGATACAAAAAATGGAAGAAACATGGCAGTTCTCTCAGTTTCCATTTTTTGGAGCCTGTCGCAAGGTGGAAACCAATGACACCACAGAGCCCCATAAGGCGCGAGTAGCCATGGTAAGTTGTGAGGCCATCTGGGGTCATCCTGTTTCACTAAATGTTTTGCTAAAGGTCAATCAATTCATGCAATTGTGAAACCATGATAATAAGTTGGTTGAGTAGGTACAATCATTGCTATTTGTTGTGATCATAGAGGAATATGTGTAAGATTGATTAGTGAACACAATGATCAATGGATGAACAATGATAGTTAAGTTATTTTACTTATCATTATTTGTTCTTGACTTCTGATTGACAGAAGGGACAATAATTGATATGATTACATTGGTTCACTCATGGATTATAACACTGTAAAAAACAGAGTGGTGAGGCATTGATGACTCTGGATCATTGAGAGATAAAAGCGGATATCATAAATATTGTAACAAAAACAGAGTAGTTAAGATTATGGTTCAATGTAAAGCAACGAGTAGTGAGGCGATTAGTTTCCATTTTCCCGGTATGAAACATGGTTGGTTGATGGAGTGGTCATTTGCTGGGTAATAGAGTCCATTTTAGGGATAAGACAGGTGATGTATGGAAGCCAATGGAATTCACACTATCCGTTTGTCTATCTACTACCTGTCTGATCCCTTCCCGCTGTTACTTGCCTCCAAAAAATGGAAAGCAAAGCAATCTATCTTAATATCAGGGGTACTGTGCAATAGGGGGACCCTATACCCTTAGTAGTATGCAAAAATCTTTCTGTAGAAAAAATCAATTTCTGAAAACTACTCTCAGCAGTATTGCCACCATTTGCTGTGTCAAAGATTCCCCCTCTTGACAAGCGAAAGTCTCGATTCACAAGACGTCCACTTCAGGGAATGCAGAAACTACAAAGTTGCCCAAGAGCATTGCTTTGATTAATAGGGGTACCAGCCACTTTGCGGCACTGCATTTATTCATGGTTTTTCAATTGCCACAATTTGCAAAGTAGATTCCAGTTAGGAATGGACAGCGAAGAAAGTAAGCAATTGAGCGCTCAATTGAATCTTTGTTATGAATTCCATGGGGCAAATTCTGAAAGAAGCGATTACTTCATCCACAGATACTGTATCCGTTCCTGTACATCTCAGCTGGTGAGGTGCGGTGGAGGAGTTTGATCATGTCCAACCAGAACCTCCTGCGCAGCACCCCTGACTACGTGATCCTCCATTCCTTTGGTCGGGCCACAGCCTCAGACCGTCGCTGGTTACACCACCTGGTGCTTAAAGATCTACCTTGAAACTGTCAGAAGGTGATGTTTTTGGGGTTTTATATGATTTTATATGGTTTTATATCGTATCACTTATTTGGTATGTATCGATTAGCTCACACGTTGCCTCATCACCTCCCTCCCTTAGTCATTGGTTGTTTCTACCCAACCTCCGGTCAGAGCTGGCGGAACGGCACATGGGAATGGTCACTGTAACGGTTGTTGGCGCCCAGATGGCCGCAACATGCGAATGGAAGATATGGAAAGTTCAAGTTCTGTGAATCCGCAAAATGTCGGTTTTGATGTTTTATTAGTTGGTTTTGATGTGTCTCTTGGTTTTAAGGCGTGCAAAATAATAAGCGGCTTTCCTAAAGTGCACCTTGCAGACGTCCTGCAAGCCTTTTGTGTCCTTCCGCTAATAATTCAGTGCTCAGGAATCCTGTACTTCAGGTCATACAGTAATTGACAAATGCTAGCTACAGCTATGTGAGCTATGCTCCGCTTCAAAGATTGCAATGGGACAAATATCAGATCATCGCAAAGCTCTCCAAATCCACTCCTTTCATTGTGGCTGTCGCCATAGTATCTCAAACCGCTCCCCCCGGGTTCAAGATTCAGGCTTATGGTCCCCTCCTATCCCACCCAAGAAGCATCATTTCGGAACGGTCAGGGACATACACGGTTAGCCATTTGACCATTCCCCCTCTGCCTTCACGCCGCTTGGAAGCATTGGAGACGTCAGGCGTTAAGTGATTTTCCTGACGGCTTCGATACCTTCAAGCTGTCAGAAACTTGTTGGCAGCTCCAACAAGAATGACATCAACGACTGGGATGGGCTGCGGGTAGAATCAATGAAGCAGAGGATGAGCTGGACAAACCTAGCGGTCAGAAGTGTTTCTTGAAAGTAGTCCCGGTCCCGTACGTTATGGGAATTTCTTGGAATGTCTTGGGTGAAGAAAATCAACCGCGCATCACGGGCTTGGAGCGCTTGGCGGTTTTGGTCGCGGGGCAATTTGGGTGTTACGTGGCTCCCACCTGAAGGCGAACTCTTGGGGGCTTTTAGCCGATTTTGATCAGGAAAAAATTGCTTTGGAACATGGATCCAATAGTAGTCACTAGATATCAAGAATAGTTCTGGCACCTCTGAAATACTCGGATCCAATATTTGCCGCAAGGGACATCGCTGGGCGCAGCTCCCAGCCTGGCGCTCCTTTGTAGGGCGGCGCACGGCGCCACTTCAGGATACGACCCACAAGCTGCACGTCTTCATCTCGCACAACTGGGCCACCGCTCGCTTCATCAAGTTCATGGCCTCCTGGCAGTGCATGGCACCAGCTTCTCCCAGGGTCGGTTCTCCCAGATTCGGTCCATATCAATGCTGGTGGTCCAGGACCACCAATCAATGAAGCCTAAACATCCTAATTAAACCTGATCCAAAAGTGACAAGGGCAGGATCTCAACATGAGCAGATCCAGATTTGGATTTTCCACATTCTGCAAGTTAGAAAAGGTGAAATTCAAAACTTTCCAGGTGCAGTGCAGCAGTTGGGAGCAGTTTTCCCGAATTGCGGATGTGGCCAAGAGCAGTCTTGGGGGCAAGCCTCGACCGTTACAGAAGCTTTTCCTATTTGTTCAATCTTGAACCAAACCGTTAGACGCCCCGGCCAAATTCTTGAACCAAAATCGGGAACTGTCCAGGGCTGTCAGTTGGCACACTCCAATGCGCTGATTGTTCGGCCAAGGCTTTGGTGTTTCACTTCAACCATGGCAGTGCTTCTATCGCAGCGGCCATTTCCTACATTGTAACCGTGCTTTTAGTGATGCTGTCTGCTCAGAACATAGATGTGGTAGAGGAGCGAGTGAACGATCTCTATTTTACCTGCCACTTGGGAACAGCGGTGTGTCTTGGAACCTACTGGCTCCTCGGTGGCAGAGCATGATCTGGTGGTCACACGTCTCAGACTCAGAGTTTGGTATAGTGTCTTCCTCTAAGCACTGGATTGGTTGACAGGAACATCCTATTGGAAAGCTGCTCATCCTCAACCATGAGCAATGAGGAATCATGATTAACAATGACTAGCCACCAGCCACCAGTATATATTGATCATCATGAACGACTTGAAGCTACGATTCAATGATTCAACACGGTAGCAAGCATCATTATATGGCTATGGGTCAAAACCCTGTACCCCTGGTTCCCATCATTGACCATTGTTTTCCCTATTATTGTTGGTTATTATTCATGGTTAATATTGACCCACAGCCATATAGTGAGTCATCGTTAACTATGGCTTGCCATCCTTACTAGCAACGGCAGGGCCGCTGTCCAGCCGGCATGGCCAAATGAGCTCTTGCCACACTGATTTGATAGATATATATAGATAGAAGAAAATAGATGATATGTGCCCATAGCCGTGCTCATAGCCGTTAGTTGTGGTTAACAATGATTGTAAATGACTATGGTACATTGTAACAGTGGTTCAAGTTTCCAAAGTGTTAAGGGAGGGGGAAGAATGAACCACAAACTTCATGGAGGGAACATGCCAGCTGTTCAGAATGTGGGGGTGACTGGGAAGGCCACAATGCTCTGCGACTCTAATCGCTCCCCCGGGCTAATTGGAAATCAACCATTAATCAATATAGAGGTTGATGTATGCATGGTCGATCAAGAGTAGATTATTATACACTCAATTAGTTGATGGTTGATTACCAATACTGGCCGATTAATAGTTGATCCCATACTTGGCATTTGTTATTACACTTAATTAATTGATGGTTGATTCCCAATACGGGCTGATGAACAGTTGATCCCATAGTTTCATGCTTAGCGTTTAGTGTTACACTGGATTAGTTGATGGTTGCTTCCCAATATGGGCTGATTACTAGTTGAACTCATAAATTTGTACGTAGTGTTGATGATCATCCACTGAGCCAATTTCAGCTCCCCTGCTTCAGGCTTTGCCTGCTATTTTGGCACGATGTGAAGTGGTTGTTCTGCTGCCGGGGCAAGCGTGTCTTCCTGGACCGGTGCTGCATCCACCAGAATGATGAAGATCTGAAGCAGCAAGGGATCGAACACCTTGATATCTTCTTGCAGCTGTCGGATAAAATGCTAGTGGCTCAGCTCAACGTAGATGATCTATTCCTGCCTTTGAAATCTTTAGGAATTACTTAACACATCTTACTATTGCTTTCACTGGTGTCTTAAATGAACTGCAGTGGTGCCATGTCTTAGCATGTCTTGCGAGCTCATGATGCAGGGAGCTTCGGCCATGCAAAGTGTCAGGGACCAGCTGATCTTACTGAGCGCTTTGTTCGCCCCCAGGTGGTCTATTCGGAGCTCTACACCAAAAAGCCGCTTGAAAATCATTAGTGATGGATGCGGGACCGTCCGGTTCTTTTTTCCTTGTTCCAGTTTTCTTGCCATGATGCAGCCAGAGTCATGTATCAACCTCGTATCTTACCCAACTGCATAATATATATATATATATATCAAGAGGAGTCTTGAGCCCCTTATCATAGCTAGATTGGATGACCTTCTTCCCTACAAGGCTCTACAAGTATATCGATTTAGATTTGAGAGATTTGTTCTGACTACATGTGATGCAAAGAGTGCCTGAAGCTGATGGGCAAACATGGTAAAGCACATCAGAGGACACCACCAAGGAACCGCTTCCAATATCTTCCAACCTCTTGATCTTGGCCGGATCTGACAAACAAAATCACAATGGAATCTTTTATGGAATGCCTAAGTTGGAGGTGTTCCTTCAGCTGAGGCTGTGGACGATGTATGAGCTTGCGACCTTTCTGCCCAAGAGGGGTCCTGGACGATTGGTCGTCTTGCCCACGTTTCTTATTCGGTGCACCATCTTTGCAGTGCCAGTGCTCATGTTGCATTGCGTTTGGGTACAACTGCTCTTAGTGGATCAGGTGGGGCCACCCCGTGGGGCCACCCGGTGGCGGTTCGATTCCTTTGATGTCAGTTGACTGTGCCATTCATGAGCCATGCGCACAGTTTAGCTGAAGTCATGGTTGACAGCTTCTCCAATCAGCGATGCTTCCGTCAGATGGAATGAACGTCTTCCAAGAGTGCAAAACACGAATTATGATGTTAAACCCACTGAGAGATGTGCATCTCTATGTATGTGTATGCAAGTGTAAAAATATGTAAGTTTTTGTTTCTTGTACATACATACATACATACATACATACATACATACATACATACATACATACATACATACATACTGTGAGTGGATGACACTCCACACTGGCAGCTTCCTCACCACACCTGACGCTCCAGCGAGCAGCGGCCTTTTCCCAAGAGACCGCAGATGTCGTCGCAGTAGCTACGATGCAGGATTCCAAGCAGAAAGGGCAGGTCGGCTGACCAATGCTGGATGCCTCTCCAGCAAACAAGGAACGACCACGTTCCACCGTATGGCACAACCACAGAATGCCCTCCCTCCTACAACCCTGGCTCCCTGAGCCACTGTGGCTATCATGGAAACCCCTGACCATGATTCTGGGCATGTCCCGTGGGTTCAACGGTGAACACATGGTGGAGGATGAGGATCATGTACAGGAGATCAATGCACGAGGTTCATTCACATTCCCATAAAATCAAAATGTTTAACAAAACAATTGATTTCAGTGCATTGATTCCCAGCTCCTTGAAGCCACTTCAGCCTATTGCGGGCTGATGCACGATTCTTCAACACTTGCATCTCGTCGTGAAGACGATAGGTTCCTTGATGCAACGTGGCACGCAAAAAGCTACTCTCCATGACTTTGGTGAGAGCATCCGCGAGTTGAGCTCCACTATGGACCCATCTCAGGTCCACCCCTTCAGCAATCATATCCTTTATGGGTCTTGCGGTGAGCTGAGTTCTGAACTCGCTACATTGAGGCGGTGCGGTTCGAGTTACCATGTCAAAAAGAGATTTGCAATCCGTGGCGGCCACACTTGCCGGAAGGTGTTGAGCCCTATAGGTTGCAGTTGAAATTGATTCAGGTAATGCTTGAAGGGCATTCGAAGGATCTTTCCATTGGACTTTCGGGTTCAGCAACCAACCCCAACAGAGACGCATCCAAGAGAGATGGTCAAGTACAGTACTGAGAGAGGTCGCCTCTGCTGCTAAAGTACTGGTGACTACTCTTTGAATTTTCTTGCATCCCCATGAAAGTGGTGATACTGGGCAATTCATATTCTTCTGAATATCCTTGTGAGTACTCATGATGAGACTTCCCGTGTGGGAATTCGGGTTTCCCTTAGAGGCAAAAGAAGCATCAGAGAAAGCTAAGAATCGCAAATCATCGGGGTTTATAGGTTGGATCTTGATGGTAACATCATGGTGGCGTTTGGCCTCATGAAGTGCCTGGTTACCTGCGATCAGGGTCTGAACCGTGGCCTTATTGATATCTGATTGTAACATGCTGAGTCTACTTGAAAGGTCAGGACGTGTGTGAACAGCAGCATATTGAAGAGAACCTATCAGTGCTCGAAGGGCTTGTCTCTCTTCCTCTGTGACCTTTTCTTCTGGTTGGGTCTTTCTCTCGGGAGTGATGCGAATGGGGGAGATGGCTTTGACATATGCTGATTGGGACATGTGAATTTCTTTGGAGGGAAGTTGATGCATCTCAATGCCAGTGAAGGTGAACTTTGAAAGCTTACGGCTTCCGAAGGGGTATTTCTTTTGGAGTTGGTGGAGAAGTTGATTGAATCGATCATTACCTCCGCAGATCCCGTCGTCGACGTGGATACCGAGCACTCCTTGCAGAGTCTCGGTTTTGGGGTCTCGTAGTGTGAATAAGCATGGATCGAATGGCGATTGACTGAATCCTAATCGCAAAAGCTCCTCGAGAAAGGCTTGATACCATTGAAATGGAGCATCCACGAGGCCGTATGCTCCTTTTTCGAGCTTACATATCTCGTTGGGTGCTAGTTGAAGGGCCTGGGCTAGCTCTGCTGGGGGTTCAATGGCAAGCACTCTATCAACCTGGGGTTTTCCTTGGAGGAAAGCTGCTTTGATGTCAAATGATTGCAAGTCCCAGCCCTGGGAGCTGATCATTTGCAACAAAAGCATTTTGGCATTGCGTCCCAATGTTGGTGAATCTCGGGGCAATTCTGCAATTTTCGGGTCAAGATACCCTAAGATGACTAACCTAGCTTTAGCTTTGACAGCTTTGCTGGAGGTTGTTGATTTCGAAGGGTCTGGGATACTATCGTCCTTGGGAGGATCAATTGGTTTCCAGGTGAGGATCCACCTGCATCTAAGTACTTGTTCCGGAGGAACCTGACTACGAAGAATCTTTGAGATGGTACCTGTCTTCAACCAATTGGAGACCTCGGAGATTTTGGCCTGATTGAATTGTTCTTTTTCGGCTGGAGTCAAGTCCTTGAGTTTTACCTCGACACGTTGACGTTTTGAGGCACTTACCAGGAATGACATACTATCAGGTTCTGGTTCTTGTCGCCATGCTTCTAGGTCATGTTCTGTGATCATGATTTCGCTATACCATGCTTGATTTTCAGTGATGGATGGATGGCTGTTGTCATCAACATCGAGACACCACAATCCTTCACCTTCATCATCAGTGTTGGGTATTGGAACATCGACACCTGATGCTGACTGGGGATTGTCTGCGATTGCTGTCGGTGGTGGACCGATTGGAGTCTCTGGCTGAGCTATGGACTCGGCACTGGATGGGATTCCTGGCTCATCATCCGGTTGCACTGCTTCACTGCTCTCTGTCTCTGGATTCTCAGGATGGGGATTTGGATTGACATTGGGATCTGGCAGCTCAATGTTGGGGGTTTCAGGGATATTAATGATGGGTGTAGTGGTACTATCGGTGTTCTTGGGAATGAGTCGGGCTAATTCGGCTACGGTTGGCTCATTTGAGTGCAACTGGATGCTTTGAGCTTCCCACGCTGTGACTGGACGCACGTGTTCCGCTGCAGATCGGTACAGCTTGCCAGCACCCGTTGTCCAGATTGTCGAGCCTGGTTCTTGGATGACCACCTTGTGGGGACCTAACCAATGATCAGGATTCTCACCCTTACCTTGTTTCCAAATCATAACCCATTCACCAGGGAGATATTGTTGACGAGGATTGGTGGTTCTCCGCAGGACGGCTCTCCTCAGGGCTGAGCCATTATCGGCAGCATGAAATGCACGACGAGCTGTCTCCCTGTATGCTAGTTGCTTTCTGAACAACAATCCTTGAGCTGTCTCAGAGTTCGCTAGCAAGTGAGCTGGGAGCAGTTCATCACTGGACACGGCACCTGGCAATCTGGTGTGTTTACCAAACACAAGCACTTCTGGCGCAAATCCTCGTTTGAGACTGTGTGCATTCTTGGCTTGTGTACACCACCACAAAGCAATTTGTAGATCATGATATGAGTTGATGACATGTTCTTCTTCATATTTACTTAGCATAGTCTCGATTATTGCTCCATGACGTTCTGATCGGCCGTTCTTGAAGTGGGCTTCAGGTGGAATGGTGTTCATTCGAATGTTGTGACTCTGAATGAATGTGCTGAATTCATCGGCATTGAGTTCAGTAGCAGCATCTACCAACAATTCCCCTGGCGCTCCAGCCCACATGAACCACATGTTCAACAACGTCTGGATAACATCTGGAGTTGAACGTGATGGTGCTATTGATGCTACATGATAGTTGGTGGCCCAATCAAGAACATGATATATGTGAAACTTGGTTCCATGTCGATTCGTCCATGACAATCCGTCCATGCTAACCCGGTCGTTGAAGTCAAGATCATCACGAATTTGACTCGGTCGACTGTGTTTGGGTTTGACTGCGGCTTGGCAAACGGAACACTTGTACTCCAAAGCTGCCTGGGCAATCTCTGCCCGAAAGCCCTGTTGTCTGAGGAGAGTACTGAAACGTTCGGAACTTGGGTGACCAAGATTCTTATGGGCACGAATGAGTGCAGTTCTTTCTTCGGTGCTCAGGTTTCGAAACTTCTCAGATTGCAAGGGATTCTTCAGGTCAGCTTCTTGACTGGGAGTCAAGTCCATGGCGGTCGGCATCGGATCAGTTCCTGCGGGATCTGACACTTCTGCAGATTCCACTGGTCGAGTGGATGGATTGTGAGACATTGGAGTCTCCTGGGAAACATTTGGCACGCTTGGTTTGCTTGAATCTGATGATTCAGCCTTGGTGGGATTACAAGCAAACACCGTGATACACAGCCTGCTCGGATGTGATGGCCGAATGAGCTGTCGTTTGGATAAATCTTCCCAAGCTTCCCATTCCTCTTCAGCATAAATTTCCTCAGAATTTCGTTCACAGAAAAACATTCTCCTATATGGTGCTTCCCCTTTACAGGTGTTGTTGGGTGGTGCGACAGTTCGACTTGCTCCTCTGCAGGCTATCACATGTTTGATTTCCTTATCAACGAGCAATTGTCTCAGCACATTGATGGTTTCTTCATGAGTGATGGCGATCTTCCCAACCCTTGGAGTTACTTCCTGAACATGTTGAAACACAGTTTTCCATAGTTCAAGATGATCGATTGGAGAAACCTTTGTAGTACACTTTCTTCGTTTACCCCATTCCAGCTGAGACACAGCTGCCTTCCGTGACAGCTTCGGTGTTGCTTGGACGTCTTTCCTAAGACGCTTGGTAGCTCGACTGCTGTCACTGGATCCTACAAAAGTCAATGCTTCGGCTTGACTGGGGAATGGCAAGTCGGCAGGTTTCTCCAACTTGCACATGATTCTTGAAATCATCCTTGCAAATTTCCGGGGATATAGTTCTGAGAATGTTGATCTATTCATGGTCTTTCCATGGTATGTCGTGGAACCCTCGATTTGTTGATGTTCATGGTCACCAGGGCATCGATACTGTTGAAGGTGATCTAGCATCTTCTGCGATGAGGTCATGAGAGTCAATGACTTACGAATGAACTTGTGTGAACATGGATCCTGGAGATGACCAGCAGCACACAGATCAAAATCAACGGCTCGAAGTCGGCAACGGCACTCCAGCATGTATGGCAGCTTGAACATCACTGAAGGTTTTGGTTGTTCCCAATGAATGTGTTGATTCTGTGACAGCTGATGTCGCATGAGCACTACACACAAAGCTACTTGCTCGAGATGAATCAATCTCTTTCGTTGTAGTTCATCCCATGATTCTATGGATTGGCTACCATTGAGATGTGCCCAGCCTGACCATGGTCCACAGTTGGGACTGCACCAAATGTGACGAGGTCGGTGCTGTCGGATGGCCTTGAACAATAGCTGGCGACCTTCCAGTGTTTGAAGATCTCCTTGCTCATAGCTAAATCTCATGGCACGATATCCAAGTTGAGAACACTGTTGTGTGAGGCTACTCTGAGAATCACAGAAAACTTCAAACACATCGGAACGAGGGCCGGAGACTTGTCCTGGTTGAAGCAACACTTGTTGTAGTTCTTGTTGATATTGAGTAGTCAACCTCTGGAACACTTTTCGTTCATGATTAGTTTCATGGGTGAGCTCAGCACTAGAGACATGTGGATCATATGATATATCACCAGCCATTAAGCCATAGTACCAACTGGGGCATTC
>VSDK01016768.1:329916-382950 GCA_009767595.1 Symbiodinium kawagutii
ATTCCTGGTCATCTATGGTTGGACATTCTCGGCTGGAATGGCACTCAAGCGCTGGATCACTGCATTCAGAACTTCTTCGAGACGGGTCATCCGGGCATCGATTCCTGCCAGCTGAGGATTCTCGTGTGGTGTGAAGGAGCTTTCCACCAGCTCCAAGTCGCTCTCCTCCGTCTCGATGTGTTGTTCGTCCACTGGAAGCTGCTTCTGATTGTACTTTTTCTTCTCGGTGGCTGGTGCGGCCTTGGGTTTTGGGACTGGAACTCTTTCGCTGGCCGTGGCCTGCTCGGTCAGCTCGGCTCTCTCGACTTTCATCTTCACATAGTGGATGAACTTCTGGTGAGCCAGCTTCGTGGATGACTCGTAGCGGTTGGCTACAAGCTGCACCCAACTTGGGTCCTCGACCCACACTTGGTCGAAGGTCATTCCCTTGTGCTTGTCGCCGAACTCCACTTTGAAGGATCCGAGCTCTTGCATGCTGACATGACTCAGGTCGATGGCGGTCTCTTTCTTCTTGGCCTCCTCCTGAAGAGCTTGGAGTCTCTTTCCCAAAGGCACCGAGCTGGACATGATTCCACTGCTTGGGAACTTGAAAACTGGATGCGAATCGTGCGGTCTCTGAGCAAGATTGCTGACTGTGGGTGGCCATATGAGTGGAATGTGCGGACATGGGCTCTTGGACATGAAGTGATGGTGTGGTGCTCATGTTATTATGGTCATGTTGTGAGGGCATGTTATGATGATCATGAGATGATGGTGATGTCTCACTCTGCGGATGCGATGGATGTGAATCGACTTGCTCTGTCTCTGGGTGTGAATCCGTTGACACAAACGATGTCTTGGGTTCCCCAGCACCTTCGGTTGCGATTGCTTCTTTTGACGTGTCTTCGGAAAAATGTGTCTCGGCACGAGAGGACACAGGCTTTTCCTGTGTGCCTTCATCCGCAAGATCGTTGAGATCTAGGAGAAACAAGCCTTTGTTGGTCAACTGCAATGGCAAAGTTCTCTGGATGTGTCTTGCTACAATGATACCTTTATCGGTGTCAACAACAGCCCCAATGGTGCGAAGAAGGGTGTTTGACAACAAAAAGGGAGTAGCTCCAGGGACTATGGATATCTTCAGTTGATAACCATGTATTGGTACCACCAAGGCTTCCTTGCTGACCAACGTACCATGGTTGCCAAATCTGAAAGTGACCTGGGAGGCACATCTACGAAGTTGTGATCTGATGGAAGGCCTTAGGTTTTGAATTAAATCGCTAACTAGTTGACTCCCAATCACAGTCTTCGTTGCGCCTAAGTCTACAACACCATAGCTACCATGAGTTGCAAAGTTGATCAGCTCTTCGCACTGAGCTGGTGTGGCTGCACGGCTTCGTGCATCGGCTGATGGCTCGTCAGTCCTGGGCATGCGGATGGCAGGCTTCTGGGATTGGTTCCACTTATTGAGGGTTTGGCGTAGTTTGAGTCTTTGAGATTCAGTTCTGGTGGTTACTGTTGGCTGGGATGATTGAGGATGATCTTGAGCAAATGAGGGTGGGCCAATGGAATTGTGATGTGACAACATGTATGTGTGCACCCAAGTGGCATCTATCGTGGGTTCAACTTCAGGAAGGTTCAGGAATTCCATGGGGAGTCCACCATCATCGCTCTCCGTCACTGCAGCTGTCACAAACGTGGTTGGGGCAGCACTGGACTTGGCTTCGGCACGACGTGGGCACTCAGCTTTCCAGTGTCCTACCTGGTCACAAATGCGACAGCGGCTCGTCATGATCCGCTGTTGCAAGGACTTCCGGGAGGATGGATGGCCTTTGGTGAACTTGTTCTTGGCCTTCCCCTTGGATTTGCCTTTGCTTGACAAAGGCCAGAAGCCACGGCTTCGAACTTTCTCAGAAATTCTTCGGCGAGCTTCAGTATATGCTGTGTATGAATGGGCTAAGTCCTCATCACTCTGCAGGATGTCACTGGCCATGGATTCGAAGTCTTGAACCAGGGCTGCGTCCTCGTCCCCTTCGAGAACCAAAGCCTCTACCACCTGATCGTCATCAGCTGGGTCCATGGTACCATCCAGGGCTTCAGCTGCCAGATTGGGATGTGCATCATCATCTGGGTCATCGGCAATGTTGGCCTGGTCATAGGTTTTGAGCTTCATGGTACGCTTGGCACCAGTGACTTCGTTGAAAAAGCCTGCTCCCAACATTCGCACAGAGGCTTGGACTTTCGACATCGTCAGATTACCGGTCTCAGTCTGACTGGTTTCAATCAATACCCTCTTTTTGTCTTCCATGCTGAGATTGCTTCCTCTCAGGATGATGTAAGCTTTCAACTCATCGAGCTTCATCTTCTTGTTCAGAAGCTCTTGCCAAAGCACATCAGCTCTGGCCAGGTAACTGTCGTTGGTTTCGTCCACCCTTTGGGTACATTTGAATAATGCTTTTTCAGCACATTCGTATTTCTTTTCGAGGGGTATCTGACCCCATTGTCCTCCCAGCACCTCGATGATGGATTTGATGGACTTCTCCTCATTCTTGGTCAGATCATCACCCATGAGTTGCAACTTCTGGAATGCAGACCCGTGGGTATTTAGAATCATTCTGGTGGCCAACTCGGTCCAGCGATTCTCTGGCCACATCTTCATCAGCAGTTGAACCTTCTTGGTATAGTCTTGGACATCGTCTTTGCTTGGATCAAAGGAAGGTACCAGTACCGCTAGCTGGTTTGGCACCAACCCATCACTTGAAGACGGCATCTGGATCGCCACGGCAGAGCCGCAGCTCCGCTACCAGTGTGAGTGGATGACACTCCACACTGGCAGCTTCCTCACCACACCTGACGCTCCAGCGAGCCGCGGCCCTTTCCCAAGAGACCGCCGAAGTCGTCGCAGTAGCTACGATGCAGGATTCCAAGCAGAAAGGGCAGGTCGGCTGACCAATGCTGGATGCCTCTCCAGCAAACAAGGAACGACCACGTTCCACCGTATGGCACAACCACAGAATGCCCTCCCTCCTACAACCCTGGCTCCCTGAGCCACTGTGGCTATCATGGAAACCCCTGACCATGATTCTGGGCATGTCCCGTGGGTTCAACGGTGAACACATGGTGGAGGATGAGGATCATGTACAGGAGATCAATGCACGAGGTTCATTCACAACATACATACATACATGTATACATGTATACATGTATGCATACATGTAAACATACATAGATATTTTCATTCATACATGCATGCATACATACATACATACATGCATGCATGCATGCATACATACATACATGTATACATGTATACATGGATGCATAAATGCAAACATACATAGATATTTATATACATACACACATACATGCATGCATACATACATACATGTATACATGTAAACATACATGTAAACATACATAGATATTTACATACATACATACATGCATGCATGCATGCGTACATACATACATACATACATACATACATACATACATACATACATACATACATACATGTATACATGTATACATGTATGCATAAATTTAAACATACATAGATATTCATTTACATACACACATACATACATGCATGCATACATACATACATACATTCATACATACATACATTCATACATACATGCATGCATGCCTGCATGCATGCATGCATGCATGCATAGGTATTTATTTACATACATACATGCATGCATGCATACATACATACATTCATGCATACATACATACATGCATGCATAGATATTTAAATACATACATGCATGCATGCATGCATACATACATACATACATGCATACATACATGTATACATGTATACATGCATACATGTATACATACATGTAAACATACATAGATATTTACATACATACATACATACAT
The DNA here is from genome assembly GCA_009767595.1 of Symbiodinium kawagutii. NCBI lineage: Eukaryota > Dinophyceae > Suessiales > Symbiodiniaceae > Symbiodinium > Symbiodinium kawagutii. Next base: position 333,784 of record VSDK01016768.1, read on the forward strand.
GCATGCACGCATGCATACATACATACATACATACATACATACATGCATACATACATGTATACATGTATACATGTATACATGTATACATACATGTAAACATACATAGATATTTGCATACATACATACATACATACATACATACATACATACATGCATACATGCATACATACATACATACATACATACATACATACATGCATACATGTAAACATACATAGATATTTACATACATACACACATACATGCATGCATGCATGCATGCATACATACATACATACATACATACATACATACATATACAAATTTTTCTACGTCCACAAGCACCGACAATACCTTGAATCCACGTCACCGAAATGCTCCGCCTTTCGCCACGGAGGTCCAGGAGCAGCTCTGCCGCCAGCTGGGCGGCTCTCGGCTGGTCATTGGATTGTTGGACTTGCCGCTGCTGGTGGCGGTGACCTGGGCCTTTCGGACCTGGGCCAAGGAAGAGCAGCAGATGCTGCGCAACATCAGGAGCCGGGCCATGGGCGCGCTGTGGTAATGAGTGGTGCCATGTGCGGTTGGAAGTCATGAGTTGCGCTTCAGGTTTGGCAGTCAGATTCCGTAATATCATGTAATATTACCTAATATTACTATCAATTTGATTTTGGGCGGCTTTCGTTTCTTGTCCTTGGCCATGACCACACCCACGGACACATGCGGTTTTGCAGGACGTTTCATTATGGCAACTTGGACTTGTTCGTGCTGTTGTACGGTTTTGAACCCTGATGCCGACCGTGATGGAGCCAGATTCCTTCGAGCAAACGGTTTGATTTGTTACGGAGGAAACTTGGAACACGGTGTCCGATCCGCATATCGAAAATCCATCCATTGACAGAATATATTTGTTGAACAATATCGGACGCTAATTTGTGTGTTGTAACCCTGACCAGGTGAGAGGAATCAATAATATAGAGGAACCGGGGAATTGGATAGCTTGCAGTCTTGCAGCGGGTATTGTTTGTCGAATTGAGACGTTCTTCAATAGTAGCCAGATGTAGCCAGGATTTATTGGTTTGTTAGCTAGTCTGTTAGCCAGAAGCTAGAAGGTAGATGTAGGAAGGATGTGAGTAGAAAACCCCCGAGTCATGCCGCAATCGGTCCTCCAAACCCTTTGGACGCGCTAGCCGCGGGAACAAACGTGCTATTCTCTTCCTTGCGCCTCAACTTGGCAAGGAGAAGCAATGGCTAAGGGCAAGACCACTTGAGCCAGTCATGTGACCTATGGAATCCCATGCGTAACATTACAAGCTCCGACAGCTCCAAATCCTTGCTCTACAGGCTAGACTGCTAGTGACGCTCCAAGTGTACACCTTTCTGGCCTGCTCCGGGTCCGAAAACTCATTTGGGCTTCGAGTCACTCTGATTTGGCGCTCTCACCCCCCCAAAAATGCACACGCCATATATTGCACCGAGAGAACAGGTTGGACGGATGGACAAGCTGAACTAAACTCTTCACAACGGACTCCCCCTACTCAGCTTATTTGCTACCAGCGTGAGGCCTATTCGTAGAGGAGGCGCTAAACAGACAAAGAGACCGGGTACCACCAGAAGGTGGGAGAGAGATGAGTTATGGTCGCCGCCGTATGGTGGTTTCTCAAAATTGGGAACCTCCAAAAAATGGTTTGTAGTCATTAGATCTCTTGCTGTCTGATTAATAATGGGTGATTTAGAGGTACCCCCATTTCGAGAAACCACCATATGTTGTTGCCATGTTGCTTTCTTTGCTGAGGCGATGCCAATTGTTTGAAGGAATCGGATCGAAACTTGGCTAAACGTGACGGTCAGCCCCAGAAAATCCTTGGGGCTTTGGGGGTGTGGCTGGTTGTGATTGCCTTGGGGATCTGAGGAAGATGTGAATTGAGGGACACATAAAGCTACCCATCTAGGAATTGGATGGAGATCAGACCAGATGTGGACCTAGAAGTTTGTACTTCGAGAGCCGCAAACATTCGAGAAGCGGTGTGTCCTTTTTCTCCATGAAGGGCTCAAGTCGTATAGCAGCGTAGACACGCAGTGCTACCGCCCTTGAACGGCCCTCTGTCTGCGAAGGCAGTGCGGCCAGAACTGTTTTTCTTTTTTTTTGACCTCTTCGTCATGGCGTCCGAAGAAGATCGACAAATTGAACAGTGGAAGGTGAAACGATTGGTGAAGATGCTGGATGCTGCCCGAGGCAATGGGACTTCTGCAATCACTTTGATTCTGAATGCCAAGCAGGACATCAATCTCACCAACAAGATGCTGACGGAAGAGTACGGCACAGCGTCTTGCATCAAGTCGCGTGTCAACCGGCTCTCCGTTTTGTCCGCCATCACCTCCACCCAACAGCGCTTGAAGAAGTACAATCGTACTCCGCCCAATGGCCTCATCATCTTTTGCGGCGAAGTTCTTACAGAGGCACGCTTTCCTGGTAGCGTTGTGCCTGCTGCACAAGTTGGGTCAGTTCAGCAATGGTCAGCATAGATCACCTATCAATGATTGTTGCTTTGCTCTTGGGCATCATGTATACCTTGACCATGTAAGGTTAAAGTGGTTGCATCGGTTATTTTGATCGAGACACGTATAATAGTATATTGCGGGGGTTTGTTGTCAACCCATACCGGCACTTGGATTTTGCTTCCGTGTGTTCACATGTGTTCACATTGCGGCGAGGACAACAAAGAAAAGAAATTGACCATCGATTTTGAGCCCTTCAAGCCGATCAACACTTCCATGTATTTATGCGACAGCAGATTCCACACCGAACCGTTGGCAGAGCTTATGGAGGATGACGACAAGTTCGGCTTTTTGATCATGGATGGAAACGGTTCTCTGTTTGGTACCGTGCAAGGCAACCACCGTGAAATCCTGCACAAGTTCACCGTGGACTTGCCCAAGAAGCATGGCCGAGGAGGACAGTCTGCTTTGCGTTTTGCCCGGCTCCGACTTGAGAAGCGCCACAACTATGTGCGCAAAGTAGGAGAGACAGCAACACAGATGTTCATCCCAAATGGAGAGACTCCAAACATCAAAGGCCTCATTGTGGCGGGTTCTGCCGAATTCAAGCAGGACTTGACTACCAACACAGACTTGTTTGATCAGAGACTTGCAGCCATCGTAATCCCTCCATTGCTGGATATCAGCTATGGAGGTGAGGCTGGATTCAACCAGGCCATTGAGTTGTCTGCTGAGACCTTGAGGAATGTGAAATTTGTGCAAGAGAAAAAGCTTGTGACCAAGTTCTTGGATGAAGTCGCAACGGACTCCGGCAAGTACTGCTTCGGCATCCATGACACCATGCAGGGTTTGGAAGCAGGAGCAGTAGAGACCCTCATCATTTGGGAGCAGCTGGAGATCAAAAGACTTGTGATTCGCAACCCTCATACTGACACCGAAGAGGTGAAGTTCTTGACCCCAGAGCAAGAAAAGGATCCCAAACTCTACGTTGACAAAGATACCAATGTTGAACTCAATGTCACAGAGAATGAGGCTTTCTTGGACTGGATAGTGGTGAACTACAAGAACTTTGGTACAAAGCTCGAGTTTATCTCTGATCGCTCTCAGGAGGGCAACCAGTTCGTGAAAGGTTTCGGCGGCATTGGCGGGCTCATGAGATACCAGTTGGAGTTCGACACATTTGAACCAGACGTGCCAGTTTCTGATAGCGATGATGATTTCATGTAAAACTCTGCCCCGCAGAGATTGAAGCATCAAATATTCTAAGTATCACACCAGCGACGAGGAGCGAGAGGCATCGAAAAGAGCTGATGACTGTGAATGATGATATGCTCCAGGCCAGAGATTTCCCCTTTGATGCCCTGGGCCATTGGGGGTCATCACTTTTGCTTCCCAAACCCTTGGAAATGGTCGCAGATTGGAGGGGTTTTCCAAGCAGTGAGGGGGGTGCCACTTGGCGCTGAATGACGGCTGAGGAAGTATGGTCTACGCCAACATCGCCAGGCGGAATCCACATGGCCTTGCCCATGGGAGCATTCTTGGGAAGGGGGCCGTGATTGGACATACGATACTTGTAACCGATTTATTCTCCTAAAACCAGCATGCCGAGAAACATATTTCATAGGTATGGGACCTATGGGATGGTATGGGCATGGGCGTGGGTAACCATCAACTTTTGCCAGATCGACTCAGTCCGTACTGACATCAACTTCTGTGGCTTCATCGTTTGGAGAGATTCTCCCCCTAAGCGTACGCCAGAAACTACCAGTCAATCGGTGACCAGCAGGGGAATAAAAATGCGCAACTTTTCAGTTGCCTGTGCCAGATTATAGATTGCTCCTATCCGAGTCATGATTTACAAACCATGATGAATTGGTTGCTACTATCCTCTAGCGGAGCAAAGGCCAGCGATGTGTTTCGAGGCAGACTTGACTTGGCCTTAACAGGCTGTTCTAGAAAGTCCCTCGCTCTGGACTCCGAGCAGGGATGCCTTTGGGAAATGAGGAAATGTGGTTGTTACTGTTACTGTATTATTTTTGACCATGGAGAACCATTATCAAAAAGCAAGTCCAGCAACAAAATTGGTCATTGACCACTATCTAAACCATTATTGACCAAGTCGAAGCATTATGATTCTAAATGTTTGTGATGAGGAGTGGTCAGACAACCAAGTTGAACACACTTCCAGAGGCCGGCGTTTTGACTGGGCCAGGTACATGAGAGATACCCGGGCCGTGACCGCCACTGCCACTGACGAAGATGCGTTGTTACTCGTTGCTGTTGGACCCGGTGTCCCAGAGCCCAGAGCAAATCCAGACAGCAGCCTCCAAACGGCTGCGAAGGGACTTGTTGGAACAACTCATTGAGGTTTGGAGCCTGCGGGAATTGTGAATTCGCCCTCGGATTTGTACACTTGATGAGGCTGAGGGGGACAGTTTTGGTTTGCCTTTCCTGATAACGACCCCAAAACCACAAACCTAAAGATATCAAAGGACCCTAAACTATCAAAAGAGAAACCCTAAAATCATATAAAATCATAGATTCCTCAACGTGAAAGCATCAATGCCCCAAAACCATGTACCCACCAAACGCGAACCATACACTGACACCTGCAAACATCAAACCTCAACCCTAACATCACCAACCCCAAAGCCATAAACCCAAAACCATAAAAAACCTAACAAGCCACAACTATACGTTAAATCATAAACTCAAAAACCAGAAGCCCAAAAGCCATCACCATCACCATGCATGGTAAATGCTGCAAATGGCAAATGAACCCGGTGATTTCCATACGAACTGAAGAACATGATGTCCCAAATCTTGATTCCCCAGAAAAGGCTAGAGGCAGGATATCCTGAATCCTGCAAATACCACGCGAACTGAAAGGGAAGATGTCCCAAACCCTGTAAATGCCATCCCTTTCGCAGAATCCGGGAAAAAATCCAAAACAGAGGCGGGAAAAAAAATAAATTGAAGTCTGCACCCTAGTACCAGCACTCTCCTTCCTGTCGGCATATGGGGCCCCGTTTGGGCTGTCCCAGGTTAGCTTTCAACGAGCTGGTCCAGACAGAAGTGCCAATGGCAGTGACCAAGTCCCTAGGAGGTTGGGGCATCCCTGTCCGTTACCTGTGTGTCATCTTGCTACCTCTGATGACCAACATCTTGGACTACGTTGCTGCGGTGCCCTACGTGCACCCTGAGCCACTTGCCATGGCGTTCTACACCACAGGACTGGGGGCGCGGGCAAAATTTGCAGCGAGAGATGGAGGGTGGGACAGCACCGCAAAGCCCTTGGGTGCCCTCTCGACACTTCCCTGTTTGGAGAAACGCAATTTTCCAGTTTGCCTGAACATGAGAAAGTTCCAATACTTACCGGAGGTAGCCAGTAACATCCAGTAACATTGTGTCTATCAACTGTCAGAAACAAGACCCATCACCTACGCCAGGACTGGTGAGCTATGCCCTTTGTTCCTTGGTTTGCGCCACTTTCCTGCTCTTCCTCACCAAGCGATGTTTGGAAGTGACTGGTTGGCTGCAGCAACTGGGCTGATGATTAAAGAATATCTTTTTTTCACGGGTATCACTGGGCGTTTGTCTAGGTGAGAATGGTGACAGAAAATCAGAGAAAGATGCCAGATGATGCTAGATGATGCTAGATGATGCTAGATGCGTGATCATGTGAACGTTGAATTTGTTTGGTACTGGGAACTGCCACAAGGGCAGGTTTTTTCACGATGAAACTGATCGGCAGCGCCCTGTGAGGCTGGAAGCCTCGTGGCAAATAGCCTGCAATGAGGGATAGAGTGTTTCACCATGGCGATATGGCTATGGGCCTATGGGTCAATATATGAGCCATCAATGATCATATCTGTAGCCTCCATCCCAAACTTTTTTCAGCAAAGAACCTGTAGCAACCAGGAGCAAACTCAACAATGGGGGATAAGAAGCAACAATAATTTCGAAAACAATGGTTAATGCATGTTAATGATGGGGAACCAGGGGTACAAGGTTTTGACTCACAGCCATATCTTGCACTTGACTTGTACACATGGTAAGCACCTACACGCGGAATGCTGCGTGCGATTCTGCATGTAAGATCACTTTCGAGGCATTTCAGCCACGGATCTATTGACTGTGCACCTCAATGGGTGCACCATATGTCTAGCTATGTGCTGGTGCTTCCTCTCGCTATTCAAGAGGCACCAGACCCCGCTCTGACATGATCTAAGGCTTTCAGGTGGGTTCCATGGCCCAAGCTACGTGTAGATTCCCATTTGAGTCAGGATACGACCGGAAAGTCATCAATCATCACATTACTATTCGCACTGACACTGACTTTCACTCATGATCAACCATCATCAAGGTAGATGGTTCACCCGCGCACAGACCCGGTCATTGACCCTTCCTAATGCCAATAACAACTGTTTTGCTTGCATTGAGGTGGCTCCTCATCATTGGCTTCAGCATTTTGCACGTATGCCCCTTTGGTTTGGTCTATTTTCTAGTGGAGCTGCTGAAAGGATCCTTTGCACAGGGCCAAAGTTGGCCATTTCCATGCCTATTAGCTTTGGTTTTGGCAGAAATTCTGCTCTTGATCCTGTTCCACTGCCCTTGCCGTGATCGGAACGAAGAGTTGCTGCGGTCCAACAAACGTGCCCTGTACTCCTACAGGGTGAGGTTTGCCAGGCAGTTTACGATGTCTGGCAGAGATTCTCGAAAGTCCTCCCCTCAGCATGGAAGGGCCAAGAGTCTCAAAAGCGAGGCCTCCCCTCAGCATGGAAGGGCCAAGAGTCTCAAAAGCGATGCCCCGCCCGTGGCTTCGGTTAGAAGTGAACCGCAGGAGGTGACTGAGAGGACTGAGAGAATAGTGCACATCAATAGCATCGCCAGTATTTTCACGAGCTCCAACTCCAAGCAGTCCAAGCAAACAACTACAACTGGCATAGTCGAGGCCAGGATGTGAGTGTCACACGTGGTCATCGGATGTCATGGGTACGCTGACCAGCTAGTACAGTCCATGCTGGTACACCGTGCCCGAATCTACTTTTTGTATCCTTTTGGCTTACATGGCCTGGTGGCTAACCCTGCAAGAGTTGCAAATGCGGTTGCCCTTCAGGCCAGCTTCAAAGAGCATTCCCGCCATGTTCCCAGGTGGAACTTGGATTTCTTCAAAGTATGAAATCACACCTTGAACGGTTGATTCACAATTCTGGTGTACCTACCCTCCTATAGATCAGTGATTCATCCATGGGAGCTGAGCCCAGTTTGTTGAAGCGCCAAGTCCATCCCAAGTCCCGCCTGAAGATTTGCTGTATATAGGCCGTTCAGAGGCATTTGCACATGAGCAGAACTGCCAGAGCGCAACGACTGTGAAGCTGGTCCCGGTTCCCCTGAAAGGGGATTTTGAGACCTTGCGACTGTTGCTGAACGCTGCGGAATTCACTCGAATTTTCTGGCTGAGAGCATGGGTGAGCTGAATAATCATTTTGGATGCTTAATCATTTCCGGAGATCTATATGATTTTTGGTGATTAAGCATGGTGATTAACCAGTTCAATGAATTATTTGAATGTATTTGCAAATTTGCATGTCCATGAACATGCCAGATTATAAATCAGTGGTTGACAATGTTTGATGATGGGTACTGGTTGATGGTAACAATGGTAAACCGTAGTTGTTAATAAGTAGCCATTATTGTTGCCAACAATGGTTGTTAGTGGTTCATGACCACTAGTTTCTAATTCTAGTTTGTTAAGAAGATTGTAAACGAGCGCTAGCAAATTGTGGGAATTTGTTGATGATAAATGGTTCACAAGATGTAACAACAATAGTGGCTGATTGATGGTGAATGATGCTTGGTAACAATGGTCAGTCACTTGACTTCAATCCTGTGATTCCAACTGAAATTCCCTACTGGTTGGTGGTTTGATTGACCTTTTCTGTAGTGCTTGGGATGGTTGATTACCTAATGGGATGGCCTATAGCCCGCCACCAGTTATGATTCTTGCTGTAGCCATAGATTTCCCTTAATTAATCACAAATGAACTACTATACTTAAACACAATGATGAACCATTAATCATCTATTATTGGCCATTATTGCCCACTACTGTAATACCTGTATACCTAGGCCAGGCTATACTTAACTCTTAACCATGGCTTATAGCCACCAAGCGCTGAAAAAATGACTGGTCCCATGAGTCCATGGGAAGCCGGGCGCGTTAACGCCATGCTCTCAGCCACGGCTCTTGACGGTGAGCAAGGACGATGAGTCCATGGGAACGAGTTCAACTCGAAAGGGATTGACTATTGACCAACAAAAAAAAAAAAAAACATTTCTAATTTTGCCAATGAATATTGTTTATGATGATCAATGTTTGCGATGATTATTGATTCATTATTATTGACCGAAAGTATGAATTTGGTGACGTCTTTTTGTGTTTTCCTTTGCCCAATAGGGGTACGAGCGATTTTCCCGATATTCATGATGTACCTTCTGTGCCAGTTCTATGTGGATAGATACCAGGGTACGCTTGCATTTTTTGGGAATATGTCGCCCTATCATGCCCTATCCATGCGAGTACCGTTATGTCAATGTCATCCTAGATGCCGGGAAATAAAACCATATATGTGTGCCAAGTTGCAGAGAAATTCATAATGTGTCGGACCAATTGTTACGACATATTTGCGTTTATTTGTATCAGGATTGCATGATATTGCATGTTACTGCCTCCCTTGTGGCCTGCCAAGAGATTGCCATAACTGGCCATGTCTGAGATTCCTTTCATCGCATCTCATAGCGTGTAACTGTTGGTGTCTCCGTGACCTGGCCTATGGAAGGCCCCCAATCGCCTTGGGCTCAATCGGCAGCTGTGCCATGCTGCGCGGCTGCGCGGGTGCGCGTGCGATTTCAAAACCCACCAGTCGGACCATTGTGAGATGCCAAACTTGTGACATAGACCGTATACATCCATAGAAACCATGGTTTCTAGGGGTTATCATATACCATGGTTTCTACATGTTTCTAGGGGTTATAGGGGTTATAAGCTACCTTACAGGGCTGCGGGGAATGCCATGAAAGATGCTGGGAATGCCTTAAGGGCTTAGGGGAAGGCCTTCAATGCAGGGTGAGATTCACAGCTCTGGAGGCGTCACGTCATGTGCTTTCCATCTCCAATAGGAATGTGATGGCATCTCATGGCCCATTTGTGCAAGTTTCCACAGGTGGGATTCTCTCTTGCACTGAATTCCCTTCTCACTCAACATCACCATGGGCGCCAAACCGCGATCTCATTCTTCACTTCCCTCCTTGATGTACATCCAAGGGACTTGCTTAATTTCAACTGGCATGTTTATGGTCATTGGTGGGTTATTATAGATGAAGCCTGATCTTGACCCTTCAGTCCGTTGGGACCAGGCTTCATGTGTTCCGAGAAGTGCTGAACAAATCAGCCAACACCCTTGCAGATTGTACATTTTTTTGCGCTTGGGGAAAATGGAGGGCGGCCACGGTGACCGGTGAAAGAGAACCCCAAACTTTTCGTGCGATCTCTAGAAGCCTGTGCTGGGTTTGAGCACTGTTAGACACGAGTGTTGCTTGGGCACCGATCATTACGTATACTGGTGGGTTCTCCACCACAAGGACTGTTTATTATTATTTGCTTCTCTATCGATTATCCATGCTGTGTAGTGGTTTGATCCCTTGTTCGACTTGCGTCCTTGCGGCACAGCTAGACTGTTTGCTGCATTTGATGCTGCCACGCTCGGGATTTTTCAAGGCTCCAACAGGGCTGGGTTTATCGTTGCAGCCGGTCATGCATCGAGGAGGCTGGACCGGAGCATAGACTCGGCACTTGCGTCGAAGATCTTGGAAGTACACCTGTGCTTTTAGGCAATCGATGTGGCTTAAAGGACACGGATCTAAAGGTTCAAAGATGCTTGAAGGGATCACCGATGAAGCATCCCAGGACCATCCCATCATATCCTGTCCATCCCGCAATCCCGGTGAAGAAAACTTTGCGCTGCGCACAAGCCAACCAATTGTGCAGCTTGGGAATCCTGGCGATACCCAAGCCACTTACAGTATATACTGTCATTTGCATGTGTTTAGGGGGTGTGATAAGTTGCATCCCTTTTTACAATTTGATTAAGAATCCTGTAAGGATATCATATCATCATCAACGTTCATCAATATTCATTAGCCAATGACGATTCTCAAGAAGTATCAATGATCATCAATGCGTACACATATTACAATAGTTACCAGTCTTGTATTACATGATCTTGTATAACCTGCCGCGGTCTATGGGTCCTTGGGATGGCGGGGGCTGGGACATTGCCCTTGATGACGAAGTTGATGCTACGAGCCAGTGTCCTGTTTTTGGCTCACTTCAAGTGTGAAAACGCATTGAGAATATCGAATTGTTTCGCAGTTGAGGCGTGGAAATTGAAAAATCCAATCAATTTCCAGGGGGATGGCCATGGTGATGCCGCAATTCCGAGCTGTTCGAGAAACCAAGCGACACCACGTGCAAACAACAATCCTCCGGGATGATTATTCATGAATTATTACCTACTGTATATATTCGTACCTATTTCATTATTAACAAGTAGTCATTCGCCATTATTCATTATCCTCACCAGCCGCTGGCAATCATTAACAACATTGAAGAACAATAGTAATGATTCACTATATGTCATTACGTGCTGACTATTTTAACTGCCACAATTTTGTACTGCGAACGTCTATGTGTGTGTTTTATTTTCTTATATCCAATTTACGGTCCTCAAACATTCTGTGACCAACCACCATCAACTATATTCAGCCATTATCATTCATCTCCAACCATCATTAACCATCATCAAGCATCCACCATTGATTATCATGAACCGCCATTGCTTATGATTAACTATCATGAATCATCATTTAAGCAAAACATCATTGGCCATCATTTTCAATCATGAACCATCACGTCAGAAAACCCATCAACCATCAACACATCGAGATGATGAACCGCCAAAGTCTTCACCCAACATCGGCGCCAACAGCTAGGCGTTCGTTTGAGCGGGGCGGCTGCCCTCGCAGCCCCTGCAACTCAGTTGCAGCATGGGGAAGCGGAGACCCTCACTGGGTGACCCAAGGTGACTCATTGAACTCATCATTTCCCCAGCAGTTTGTCATGTGGTGCTGTGGTTAAGGAAATGCTGGCCATTGGGAGCTTATGGGAAGGTTGATGGTTATCATATGTTCTCATAAATTGCTGCGATACACAGAGCTTTGAATGCCGTTTGGAAGACGATCATGTTGTCCGAATGCCGACCTGTCCTCAGAAAGAAGCAATCCCTCAACATGATATTTTTGGGTACATGGATCGATCATGCACTGCTGCCCCAACAGCAATGACTTCAGGATGACAATTTACAATCGACTGATGATGAGGTCATAGTTGGAGCAATGGCATTGATGGATAAACACCTTTGATAAATCACCATGTTCCTTTGCGGCGGAGTGTCCAGATTTTTTCTCGTAGTACCACCAACTTTTCCCAGACATTTTTCCTGGAAATGAACAGACCATACTTAGTTCGAATGGAGGCCATGGCATTGCATTCCACAAGGCCCACTCGCAGTACAGCAAACCGTGGGAAGCCTTGCAAAACACGCACAAAAATGTCCCAGCGCCCCAAACGCCAAGCCGGTCCGCACCAGGGGGACGTAATGGGTGCATGCCTGCCTCCTTGGAATATGCTGGTGTATGATGGTGTCACCTAGAGGTTGAAGATAGCTTCATTTATAATCATTTATACAGTCAACAGGATCTATCAGTGATTGTATTCATAAATGTGGCCATCACCCTGCTTCATGCACATTAGAAAATCATATCAATATTGTTTTCTTGTCTATGTTACATATGCAACCTCAGGGGTTGATCGCGCACACGCCCATGCTGTGCACCTGTGGAGGTTTTGCTGCAGCCGCCAAGAGGTCATGGCATCCGCCATGTGGCCGCTGGTGGCAGTCTCAGCTGGTAGCGTCCTGGAGGAAGTGAGGGGAGAGGTGGCTAACGGTCATCCATGATGTTCGTGATGGCCACTGAGTCATGATTACTTACTGTAGGAGTTGATAATTAACTACAACGAAGAACGGCTTTTTTGTGGTTTTGTTCGGTTGTTAACGTTAACAAAGGTGAACTGATGAATTTACTATGTCCAACTAGGATTAACTAGGATTAAAGATTGGGACTATTGGTTTTAAGTTGGGTTTCAAGTTGTTGACATTGACATTGCTGAACGGGCAAGGACCAAGAATAAACAATTTTGTTCAGGCGATCATTTCATGCTGCCACAGGCAAGACATATTTCTTTTGTGGCACCATTCATAGCTTCAATCATTACTTCTGGTTTCGTGAGGGCATCTTTGCTGGCATCCGGCTCTGTGAAATTGCAGCCATGGAAGAGTAATTTTCCTTCAGGGTGATGCCTCTCCGCGATTGACTGCGCGAAGGTTCAAGATCAATGGCAAACGTGATGTGGTCCTGCTTGCTGCAGGCACCAGCAGGTGCTGTTGCCGCAGGGTTGGAGATGTGCTACTGGCATTTACTCGCAATGCTATCGATTTTTGCGTGCAATATCTACATGCACTATATATTGAAAATATTTGACGACAATCTCCCCTGAGGGGTCTTCGACTCATGGCAGTGGAGAGAGAGAGACAGAGAGAGAACAATCTCCAAACATTTACATCTCTCCAGTAGTTGCGCGTCTTCTTGGGATTGGTTTTTGGTGTAGGCCAGCAGTCCCAATGAGCCCAGACACGATCATAAATTCCATGGCAAAGAGATTGCAAGGAATATCCACATTGAATCATCATGTTCATGACCCATTGAAAAGGATTCAGCATGCTGATTCATTTGACATGCTGATTCATTGAATGACAAAGATTGAAAGGATTCAATATCCACACTGAAAGGTTCACTCAAATGCTCATATTTGTATTGCATCCCCATCGGTACACGGATGACCTCGTTGAACACCGTGGAAGAGGGAAACCAGACGGAACCATCCGAAGCTCAGTTGTCAGGTGTCTTGGGCGTTTCCTGCGTGAGGCCTGATTGACGCTGTGCCAAGTCTATCAACCACGATGAGTGGTAATACATGGTGATTAATCGTGGTGAGCAACAATGGTTTGCTGTGTAGTGTTTGTACATGGTTCGCATACCTATTATAGTGCTAAAGAAATGATCGGGGGATCTTTAGGGAGCATTGTTGTACGCCAGGTGGATTGAACATGAACCCAGAGTCAGAGAATGGACGAACTTCTGGACCTATATACATATCCATCGATCCATCTATCCATCTATCCATCTACCCATCTATCCATCTATCCATCTATCTATCCATCCATCCATCCATCTATCCATCCATCCATCCATCCATCCATCCATCCATCCATCTATCTATCCATCTATCCATCCATCTATCTATCTATCTATCTATCCATCTATCTGCCCGAAGCACCTTTGACCATATGTTTGTGTAGACAGTACTTTCCATCACTGTTCGATCATGCTGACATCAAACTGATGTCCTGGCAAAACTGCAGTGAAGCACTGAATCTTTTGCATATCGGGATATGAGTTGGCCTGAAAGGCATTCTAGAATCCCATTGCATATTTTTTTGTATCGTTTCACGTGTTTCTGCTACTTGGTTTATTTTGGCGGTTTGGGTGTGCCAGCACCCACGCTATATTGACTTGAGATCCACTCGCGTTACACCGGTGGTAAAGATCCCCCAAGCAGGGCGACGGCTATAACGTCTTGATGACTTTCATTGTTCTAAATGTACCCGTATATGCTATAAAGTAAGAACAAATTGAGACACACACACACAGTCACACAGCTGGTACGGATCTATACGTATATATACCCCCCAAACACTATCTCATCCTCCTTGCCCTCCCCCCACGGTTGCCCTCCGCGGGGGTTGGCAAAGCATAGGTGCCAGATTTAGCAATGCGACTGGAAAATGTAGAATTCTGAGTCTTGCGCTTGACTTGTTCATGGTCACATGATGTCGTACTAAACCGACCCCGCCACGGATGAAAAGTCGCCAGTTTCAATTTCAGACCAGCTACAAATGTGGATTTTCCATGTCCAGGATCTGCCAGGTGATTTTCCAGAGGGTAATTCTTGTGGATTCATGAGCGGCTCACTACTTGCACAGTGGCATTGTCCTTCGTCAATTTTCGCGCAGGTCTGGCCTTTGCCGACCCAGAAGGCAGCCACCAGTGGGAAAGATTCCCTTCCTGTGCCAATTGGTTGTAGATTTAAATTGACAAATCCGGTACACGTTTTTTACAACTTAAGATTGATACTAACTATTGACACTAGCGTTTTTTCCCGCGTGTATGGATTTTAGGCATATCATCGATCATGTCGTGACATGGTCAAAGTGAGATGCATCGACCAAGCAGAGACAAGATCGATCATTGTTAGTTGGAAGTCCCATGGCACACCTAAATATCTTAGAACCTTTCTGACCTATAATCAGCTTTTGTGAAAGCCGAGTTCGTGTGTGGCAACTGCTGCGGCTGTGTTGGGGGCACTGGGCATGGCCAGGCAGGGAAGAAGTACCCAGCATCAGCGCCAAAGAATGGCTAGTCTGAGTCCTGGGTTGAGGATTGGCAGACCTCCTTGATACTGTTGTTGTTGTTGTTGTTGTTGTTGTTGTTGTTGTTGTTGTTGTTGTTGTTGTTGTTGTTTAAAATTGTAAAAATAGTTGTTGTTGTTGCTGGTGGGGTGGTGGTTCTACTGTGTTTGTCATTGTTTTTTTTTGTTCAGGATGGCCAAGAAATTCGGACATGAAATTATGAATGGGATATAATGGAATCATTTGTGTGGTGGCGACCGGGCCTAGTTTTGAGGGACGTCCGTCAAACCAGCACGCATCAGCAAGCCCAAAGCATGGACACAGTTTTGCAGAGGATAACGCAGTGCAGCGGCAACCTGACTCCAAACTTGCAGTGATACTTTCGCATGGAATTGTTCGATGGTTAGTCTCATTGGTTAATCAGGGAACTTGTCAGGGACTTGTCATGGAAGTCCCAGCTACTTGGAACCCATGCAGGGTAGGACGTCGCATCACTGGATTGAGGCGTGTAGGTGCTTGCTACACTATTAATCGTGCGCTTGCGCTTTCTGGTGACTTGCTTGCTTGCTGGTGAAAAAAACGCTTTTATATTGCTGTGGCATTTGCTTGTTGCGGCTGACCGATTGAAGCCCAAGGAACGGTATGTAATGTCAAGTTTTATGTTTTTTTCTTAGTTTTTTTCCCAGCGTTGATTCTAAAGTTGCTTGGACGAACCTTTTCTAAGAAGAATCAGATTTTTGTGAAGCAATCCACGCAAGGGTGCCAGATCAAATTGTTGGTTTTGCCTCTAAAGTAAAGCATCAGTTTTCAGATGAACATTTGCCACTGGAAGCTTGTGTTTACAAGATATACATATATACAGATACAGATTCGAACTTTGATATTATCCGACCGAGCATGAAGAATTTGCATATTCTGCAAGGCGCCGGACAAAGATGGACACACAATTTTTGTTCCTCCAGTATTTTGGTCGAAGTCGGTGGTTGTTTTCCAAACGGGGTTTGACTGTTGAGGGGGCTACGTCGGCATCCTTGCCACGGGATGGTCGTGGCTTCCGCTCACGTCGCAAGTAGAGGTCTTTGTTCGTTAGGTCGCAAGCCCCCAAGCCCGGCCCAAGCCCCAGCCACTCAGGATACAGCACGCAAGGACCAGAGGCGCCCAGTAGGGCTTGGGAATGCGCTGGCAGCCGCTGGCTGCAACATTCCCATGGAAGTTTCAACGTGGGAAGTGACCAGATGAACCAAGAAGCTGCATGAAGCCGCATCAAATACCTGCCACTACCTCGCAAGCATTCAACATCTTGATTCTTTGGAGGACGAGTTGCATCGACAAAACATATTTTGATATCACATGATACCGCTAGGTGGTCGCAGAGGTAAATCAAAAACTGCTGTGATCGTACTTTTTTTCACGTTTTCTTGCAGGCATGGTTCACCAGCTGTGGGGCCGTTTGCATTCTTCTTGGACTTGGTTTGAAACATGCCAGCGCACGTTGCCATCTTTGGCTGGAGCTTGATCAGTTTGTTCCAGCCAAGCCACCTTCAAATGACTCAACGGCATCAAAACCTCACCAAGCGGCAGAAGTCCAACAGGTAGCTCCAGCGCCACTATTGTTCGGTGGTCAGCAGACTGGCGCCATCCTGGAAGAACAAGCAATCACATAGTTGCCGCAACTTCACAACGATCAAGAAATGTTCCTACATAACATTATAGCAGGAACCATTCAACTGCCGTTCGAGGAACAAATGACTCAGGATGACCAGGAACCGTAAGCACTCAGGATGATCAAGATCGTTGTCACAGCAGAATGGCCAAGCGTTTTAGAGCTCCATGGCGGCTCCTGTGGCTTTTGGCCTTCCTTGCCTTTGAGGCAACCGATTCACGGGAATGAATCCAGAAACTCCAAGGGTGGCCAGATTTTTTTTTTTCTGGGCGCTACGCAACTTTTGGACACCTGCTACCTGCATCGCATTCCTCCACACGTTGGGGACAGCCATGTGCTTTGCTTCTGTGCTCCAGGAATTTCTCGGCGTGAACTTTTTGGGCTTCCAGAGGTGCGACGAGAATGGGCTGCAGCCGCTTGTTTGGAGGTTCTATTTGAGAACAGGAATTCTGTGGAGTCTGAAGCTTCTCAAATCCTTTCAATCCAATTGATTAAACTTAATTAGCCTCTAGCAAACTAACCTGGCAATGGAAAATCGATGCAAATCCACCACTTATGGAAGGTTTCACATGGTTTCCTTCGGGATCTTTAGGCTGATCGATAGCCTCAGCAGCTTGTGACGGTCGTTATTGCCTCGGGATGGGACTGTACCAGGTGCTGCGGACGGAACAGCTTTCAACCTTTGCGGGCGACCCCAGGCGGGCGGAAGATGCGTGGCTATGGCAGGGCTCGGGTTCTCATCAATGCTGACGTCACTACTGCCCTCACGGACAACTCCCACTGTTCCAACTTGTCTTTTTGTGTGCAGCCCTTGGTTCTAAGAAGCCCGCCTCATCCCATCTCATCCCACTATGTCATCTCAGAATTCTAGGGAAAGGGGAACGTGACAAGCAATTTCAAGCAATGGCAAGCAGGTCACGACCCTGCCTGAGCACTTTATTTATGAGGGACCTGTCCCAGTAACATATGCTCCACTCTATGTGTTGTTGCTTTTGTGCGAATAGGAAACACTTTGTGATGGCATTTCAATACCATTGAAATTGATTACCACATGGCTTTTCATGCGCATATCATTCTCTCTCTCTCTCTATTATCAATTGGTCCTACCTTATAATACAGTAAATCCTTCAAATACCACAACCCATATAATACCATATAACGCAATAATATCATTGATCATGCCAAAGTAATTGAATATGATACGATATCAATCTCCCATATAATTAACCCTGGCATACTACCAATATGTCCTCTGTTGAAACCTGACAAGAATTGACCCTTAATGGACCTAATATATTGGTTCTGTCAGTCACAATACGCCATCCCATAACCCATTTAATTGGAAAGTGGGTCAAAACCCTTAGTCCCCCTGGTTCCCCTATCATTAATCATTATTTTCCCTATAGTTTGTTGTTTATTATCCACCATTATTGGTTGGATAACCATTAGTCACCATTAGTTGGTTGGTTAACTGCTTGACTCATAGCCATTGGACCAGCTATCCCTTAATCCAAGCTATTAACCAGGCCTAGTTAACCAGCTATTAACCAGCTTGTCCAGCTATTAGCAGTTCCTAACCTGGTTAACTGCTGGTTAACCAATAGCAGTTAATCATTAACCAGCTATTAGCCAGGCCTAGTTTAGCCAATCGACCCTAAGCCATAGACCATCCTCCAGGCGAGCGCGCGGCCGAACTGGCGAAGCAGGCCAAGGATTTGCCGCCGCCTTCGCGTGGCATCGGCCTGGATGACGTGCCGTGGCCCTGTCGGTCAGTGGTGGCCAAGTCATGGCTAAGTGGTGGCCAATGATGGAAAATGATGGCTAAATCATGGTTAAGTGATGGTTAAGTGATGGTTAAGTGATGGTTAAGTGATGAAAATGATGGCCAAATCATGGTAAAGTGATGGTTATGTGATGGTTCAATGATGGTTGATCAATGTTGATCATAAGCAATGTCGGTTAATTAATTCATGATTATCAGTGATGGGTGATGGTTCATGATGGTTGATGATGGTTGCTGATTCATGCTTCATGATGGTTCATCATAATGGTTCATCATGGTGACTTTCGAGTCAGTTCTGAGTGTCACTTGTGTAGCTGAACAAACCTGCCAGAAAAACAGACTAGCTAGACCAACAAATGACCAATTGCGTAGCACAAGCATCAACAAAAAGCCCGGTTTGTTTCGGTGTCGCAGGCCAACCATCAAATAGTCTAAGGTTTATGTTAGCACTGGAGCATAAAGATTATGGTCTTGAGTCTTGATGTAGATGTGAGCTTTGTTGTCTCGCAGTTCGTCATGTGAGCTGTGATGTGCTGCTAAGGTAGATTTGTCATATTCGCGGAGCAGTGGGCCGGGAGGACAAAACGTCAACAAGGCCGATACCCAAGGGTGGGCCAGGCGGTTGGCACATTCCTCCGGTGTTTACATGGGGGATCCCGAGCCAAAGGCATAGGCCAATAGTCATCTACTGAAGGAGTTGAGAACTTTGAAAGCGTAGCTGGTGCTGGGGAAGCGGAGCTGAGCCCCCAGATGTCCGGAGGACCTTGGGAGGTCAACTGTGAAGAGATGTGACCTTCGACATGGGAATAGATAGGCTTTTGATGCTTTTCTGTGGGCTTTACGGATGGCGCATGGCATGAAAAGTCTATTTGTTGATATGGATGACAATTTGGTGGATGATATACATAATGAGAACATGTTGGGGATCATGGCATAACAAGGTCCCAGGTTAGTACCTGATCACCAAAATGGGAGTTGCTGACCATGGTTCCCCTAGTTGCCGATCAGCACCCAGCTCTAAGATGATCATCGAAGTATGAGATGCTCGGTCTGCAATTCCATGCAGCCAGGTTGAGACTCGAGTGCAAGCGAGTCAGCAGCTCAGAGTTCATTCGATGGGGGGGTTGGCCACCTGACATACACAGTTTTTTGGAGAATGGTTGGGCATCAAAATCACAGCATCATACCATCATCCTGATGGTTTATATGGCTAGTTGATGGTTGCTTATTATGGCCATGGGGTGAATACCATCCAGCCCCAAACTCCAGGTGAACATCCCAACAAAGAGGATATTTTCATTTACTGGATGTTCACAAGGGGTATTGAGGTTGTCGACGCACAGACATCAAAAATATGGTTGTGCTATATTGTGTTTCGACAACCATCAGCCAGCATATGTAATCCTGATGTTTTGATATGTTTCTGTGGCTCATTGGTGGTTCATGATTGCTTGTGAGGATTGATTTGCAGGTTGCTGGCGGTTGTTTAACTCTTCAGTGGATGATATGGCTCAAGCCATGAATGCTCAAATTCTTATTCCCCATCATGAAACGACCTGCGTCAGCTGCATCAGCTGCAAAGTCAGCTGCAAAACGGGCGAAGAAGCCAGCAAAGAAGCCAGCGAAGAAGGCAGTGCAGAAACAACTTGCTAGACCAGGAACATCTGGAACATCTGGAACATCTGGAGCTGCATGGCTGACATTGGTCCCAAGGGAGAATGAGCCACTATCCTTGCCGGAAACCAAAAGTCCGTGGGATCCTGACCATCCCGGAGTCCATCATGCTGGAGATATTGGAGAAAGCGATGGTGGCAGTGGGGCTGATGACTTCGTCGACCTAGATGCTGATTTGGACTTTGGGACCTTTCGGATGCCCAGTGTCACCAAGGGCGGCAGGAAAACGACCAAGAAGAAACTGAGAGGTTTCAGAGGTCTCAGGGGCTTTGTTGAGCATCGTTTGGGAAACCCTGGAAAAGAAATCCATCAGCGATGGGCGCGCGTGAAAGCCATGTCTGTGAACTCAGCTTTGGCCAAGTTACGCCAGTTTATGGCAGTGACGCCAGAGAACTTGGACACACGCTGCCGCTATCCAGAGTCCAACTCTCTTGAACTGATCTTGGATGGTCTTGACCAGGAGTGCAATGAGTACCAAGCCGTGGCAGAGGAGATTGAAGAGCAGCTCTTAGACTTCATGGAAAGCAAGGCGGATGACTTCAATGACTCGAATGCTCGGGTCGGCAACCGCCGAAATGTGAAGAATCGCTACCAAGCTGTGGTGGTGGAAGCTTGCAACGAGAAACGCAATGGCCACGTTTGGGGTGAGGAGAACCCCAAGGCTGACATGGAGCTGCTGAAGAAGAAGCGTCAGAAAGCGAGGCCTGAAGAGAGACGGAAAATCGAAGCTCAGATGCGTTGCTTGAAAAGGCAATGGCAAGAAGATTCTGAGGATGAGCCCCCCAATGACAGTCAGATCCTTCGTCATGATGCCATGATCATCTACTTTTCTCGCGCCAAGGCTGACCCGAAGGGCAAGGGCAAGATGTCAGGTGCCAAGGCCTGCGCTCGCGTGGCGTTGTCCAAGCGAATTTACCGCAGCATCTTCATCCTTGACCCCTGGACTGGGGAACAGTATGAATGTTGAGACTCGATGGCCAAAAGTGCCAGAGCCCAAAATTTGAATTCGAGCTGTGCCAAATCATTTTAAATCTAGAACGTCATAGAGCCAATCTGGTTTCGCAGAACTCATAGACCTAGCCTTGCAGTGGGATTTCGTTCACCATGCGGCCCGTGGCCAGTGCTGATGGCTGGCGAGAGGTGAAATTGAGAGCGAAAAATAGAAGTTGATGCTGATGTTGATTCACTAGGGTTGCCCCTAACGTTGGGTGGTACCACCATGGACATGCACAAACCCCATTATTGCAGGGCTCTAGTCTGGTCAGATCACCTGGGATCAGGGGCTTTCCCGGACACTTGCGTCATTTCCACCGTGTTTCTGAGGCTTTGATGTGGGAGCTGCCAAGTTTCTTCCCAACTGGGTGAAGGACAATTTGCGAAAGCAACAGGCGCTTTTCGCAGCTTGCTATGGCAGCTTGTAATTGTCCACTGGAGGGTGTCCTTGGGTCAGATCTATACGGACAGCAACGAACACCTGGAGTCTCAAGAACAGGCATCTTGAACTGCTCATGCGCAAAGATCGTTTTGAACGGAGCCGAGTGATTGGTTTGAGTATGTTTGAGTTCCTTGGCGGTGTTCATAGATATCATGGTGGTAAAAGCCACGACGCACCCAAGTGACTACACAGGCTTGCACACTTTCAACTCATGGAAGGCATTGCCCCCAGCATAGGTCTTCCAAATCCAAAAGCTTCAGCTCCGGGCCAGAGTCAACCAGTGGGACATTGTGATGCTTGAGCTGAGCAGCATATGGTAGCCCTTAAACATGATTTTGTTTGCTCAGAACAACATGAGTCCCACTGGTTGACAAAACTCTTCATGCTTTCTTTTTTCCAATTTTGTTTGCCAGTGTTGGTGAAAAATATTTGCCCTCACTTGATGGCTTTGCTATGTACTGCAAGAATCGGCCGCTGATTCTTGTGCGCAGTGCTGCCAGCTCTTGCAGGCAACTCGCTTCAACAAAGATGGTGTTCTCATTCTCAGCTGTGAGGACCCAACTGTTGATCGTCACGTTTTGAGATGTTTGCGGCCAGAAATTCTAATTGTTTTGGACACTGCTGACACTCACAGTGGGATAGCGTGGCAGGAGCAAAGGACGAAGCAAGACAACCTGAGAATAGCGCCTTGACCTGCTTGGCAGGTGAACCAGAAGGATCTTGATCCTGGGAATCGGGCCTACCCGTGAATCCACATGGGCATTGATTGCCCATTCGAATGCCTCTGAATGCCATTATATACCCATTTGAGGGCGTTTCTCAAAACAGTGGACCCTCTCAAATCATCCATAAATAATGATTTTTGGCAATGAACGAAAATTTTGGGGCACCTTGGTACCCCTATTTTGAGAAACCACCGTTTGAATGCCAAGATCGACTATGCGTTTCAATGCCAAGATCACATTACTTTCAGGTCATTCACTGGGAAGTCTTGAACCATCCCATGGCCAGCTAGGTCAGTAGCAGCTGTGAAACGCCACTTCGCAACCTTCATCAGCCCGAGGTCATGCAGAGATTGCAGGCGATGATCGACCAGGAGGGAGCCACCGTGAGCTCCAGAGGGTGGTTGGTGGTTGAAGTGGTTCAACTTGAACTGGTTGAACCATGTCAGCTGCGATGGCAAAAAATCCAATTAATCAATCAATATTGCTGGTCAATCAGTATGGGTTAATCAGGTGGTTGACATTGAGAACATGTATGCATATGCCTATCAGAAGAGCGCTCTTAATAACTAATAACTGATATGTAGATCGATATGCGCACATATATGAACGGGCATGCACGGGCGCTATTTAATCAGCTGATGAACCGCAATGCCGTCCCTCAAAACTGCCCCTGCCCCAGGGTGCCCATAGCTGATATATGGGCGACCCCACGAAGCTAGTCCTAAGAATTTCTGCCTCCAGCTTAGCCTCCATAGGATTCCATAGGTGAACAAGATTCACACAGAGTCATCTTATCACTCGGTTCCAGTGATCCCTTCCTCATGGCCAGGCCGCATTCAAACCCAAAATGCCCGACAAGGCGAAGGTCGACAAAATGCGGCGCACCAAGCCGCTCGGTGTGGGCAAGAGCTCAGTGCGGACCCACCGAAGATCACAACTCCAGAGCCTTCCTGGCGTGCGATGCCGTTTGTTTCCCCAACCCCCATGCAGTTGATCATATTTCACCCTAGTTCATCACTGTTCATGATTGCTCCACCGGCCGGTTTGTGATCGCGACAAGCAGTCACACCACCAAGCGAGGCCATGCCCTTGATCTCAGCTGGTTCTCTAAGGAGAGCTGCCAACGAAAAGCGCCTTCAGGACAAGAAGTTCAAGAGCAAACTTCTCCAGAAGAGGACACCTGTTTGCTGCAGAAGAGTTGCTGATGCGGATCAATTGCATCAATAAACCCGCGGTCAGCCAGCAAAGCCTTCACTGTTTGCCGGGATGATTGTCATTCTGCTGGCAGTGCTGTAACTAACCCCTTGATTCCATCATCCAACCAAAGCACATGAACAATGCCATGTGCGCATGGGGATGCAAGGAGAGAGGCAAAGCTGGGCTACTGATGGCGCATCATTTTTCCTGTAGCAGTTTAAGCATTTAGCCTCAAAATGGGTTGGACCTGACCTAACCTGTTTTTCTGAGCGGGGCCTCATAGCGCTCAATATGTCTCAGGGGCGATTTTATACAATGGTACCGCTATGCAACGCCAAGCAGAAGCGCGCCTTGCCAAGCAAGGCTGCTGCTTGATTTGTGGTTGTCAGCTGCTGCGAGTCTGAAGACAGGTTGTTTCTAGATTTCCGTTTTGGAGTCATCAGTTGGAAGTGTTCAATGGCACCAGATGCCCCTTAGGCTTACAGGCCAGCGAAGGCCTTGTATGCCCCAGGCACCTTGCCATCTTTTTCAAGCTCCGGCAACACCGCTCGTGGAGCTTCCAAAAAAGCGTTGGCTGCCCTTTGCTCTTGTCAGTAGATACCATTAGCTACAAGTCGTTTACAGGTGCATGCCACGTATTCCAACATCAAGCTGAGAGTTTGTACGAACGCGGGCCTACCTTAATGCTCCGCGTGAGCTTTTTTGGCTGATGGGGAACCTGCTAAGAGTTGGTGTGGATGACTGTGGCCAACACTTATCAAATCCAATCAATACCGATCATCATTTGAATAAAATCAGCCAACACTAATCAATCAAATCAATGAAATCCCATCAGTTGATGATTCCTCATTCTGAGCTCATAGGGCTAGGGGCTGTACCCAAACCTTGGCCACTTTGAAACTCTTGTGACTTGGCGTCAGGCCCCCAGCAGACCGCTTGGACCTGTACTTGGGATGCATGATGCTGCTGGCGGATCGCTGGTTACAGCTACTAATTATTGGCAAAAAGCTGAAACCAGCTTTTGGCCACTGACTTCCAGTACCGCTTGGGGGAGTAACTAGTAGCTGTAACTAGTAGCTGGGACCAGCTGTAAGCCTAGTGTTTATCATGGAAGTCAGTTGCCAGAAACGATAAACATCAAGAAACACTCAATAAATGGAAGTCGCCCTGTGCAACAATGCTTGCTGGTTTGGTTGCTAAAAAGGTAGATGATTGCGGGTACTTATCAAAGCGGTGATTTGCAGGCCTGCAGAATCCCGTAAAGTTCCACTACTTTCATGTTAGTGATGTTTTCGCTCGTTCTTGATGTTTTGGTACGTGGTGTGAGCTCTGTGCTCCAAAAAGATCGAAATTCGCCAACATCAAGACTAAAAAAACAACAACATCCAAGCTGCATAGCACATCATAGCACCTGGGTTCCGTTGTGACAGCCATAGCCATACCATTTGGAACAGCCATAGCCATGGTGACAGCATGGGAATAGCGGTTTCGCGGTTTCGGGATTAGGCGGTCGTCAAACCTTAGAGACCCTGGCGATCTTCCAACGGGGGGGTGCTCATGGGACTCCAAACAAAACAGTTGGTTGATTAATGAACATGAT
The DNA here is from genome assembly GCA_009767595.1 of Symbiodinium kawagutii. Classification (NCBI taxonomy): domain Eukaryota; class Dinophyceae; order Suessiales; family Symbiodiniaceae; genus Symbiodinium; species Symbiodinium kawagutii. The sequence goes on from VSDK01016768.1 coordinate 358,985, forward strand.
GAAGATATTAATGAAGATCAACTGTTCTTACTAATTATTTGATATTTGGAGGGCCGGTTATTGAGTTGGTTTATCAATCATGTTGATATTTGGGGGTTCTCTCTTTTGAGAAACCAGCAACTGTTGAGAGAATGTTTTGCTCTTTTGTTGCTCAAATCGGCCCCCCAGATTGCTACCTGGTTTTACTGGCGATGATTGACGATCGCTCAATGGCTGGTGGATGAATGTTAAAGATAGGTTGCTGAGTTGGGCAGTTATGGCATAATAGCTGCATTGTTAATGGTTGGTCAATGGCATTCAAAGGCTTATCAATGACTTGAACAGTTTTTGGATGTTAGTGGCTGATCAATAGCTAGGCAGGCAATTGCTTTGTCGTGACTGCTTCCTTCATGGTCATAATTGGTGGCAAATGGCCGGTCATGACGCGTACTAGTCACTAGCTGTGTGAAAGATTGGTCCGACTCCATGGTTGGCCAAGCACTGCCGTTTCATGCTTGACTACGCGCCAGCATCCCGCCACCTGGGCACAGCATGCAGCGGTTCTGAGGTGTTTTCGACACAGCTCCACCACTTAGCACGAGAGGTGCGAGTCGTCAGCAGCCCTGTGCCGTACGCAATGGCCTGATGAGACTCGCACCTGATGGCCATACGTTGCTTTCCACTTGCCACTTTGCCACTTCGCCACATGGGTAACTAGACCTTGTCAATGTCAGATGACGTCAGATGCCATGATTCTCCTGATGCTTCATGACCTCCGTGAGTCCATGGGGGATGAAAGAATTTGCTCAACAGAGGTGTCAGTCAGCCTTCTCGCATCAGAATGTCATTATGTTGGCTAAGTTGTAGCTTTCAATATTCTTAAGCAATTATCAACCATCATTCTGCTGAACTTAAACTTTATGGTTTGTTTCACTGTCTCGCTGGTTTTTCTGGCTTGGTTTTCACACACAGTCCTACCTGGTCCAGTGAGCCCCGGATTGATGCTTGACCACTGTACACTCTGGCAAAATAACCTGGACATGAAACATCCACCATTCAGATCGGTTGATAATGGTTTGGTATGGTTTACCTGGCGAACATGATGATTTTCAGCTTTCCCATCGAGTTTTGTCGAGGGTACCCCTACTATGGATCCGGCTGCAGCATCTCCCGAACCGCTGTTCCGAACGCAGGCCCTGGTGGAGCGTTTCAGAGCGGAAGTTGCTGACACTGGAGTTGGGACGCCAGGAGAAGTTCGAGCCTACCACTGCCATGATTTTTTGGAGCCTTATGATTTGGGGGTGCAAAGTGGTTAGTATAAATCCGGGATAATGATGAATACGTCATGATGATTAATTACTGATCATCAATCTATAATAGATCGTAATAGATTACGTCAAAATTTGAGGGAACAGGCATGTCAAGGCTCATCACGGCTGCAGGTTCTCCTCTTCGCCGGTGGTCGCGACCCCATGCGGCACGATACGGACCACGAGGCCCGTGGCCATGTTGGATCATGTTGAATCACGAGGGTTTACCATTAATTTAATTTGTTTGCCATGGATTGCCATGGTGATATTTGGTTCCTATATACTCGTATTGATGAATTGATCAATTGAATTACCGAAACGTACTAAAACTATTGCGTACACCAACTGGTTTGATTATTGGCTTCATTCCAGCAGAAACCTTCCTACGGAATCAGCAGTAACTACCTGTGGATTATGATGAATTTCAGTGAACTCATTATGACCACATGTGTTGGAGTGCATGCGCGCGTGCGGATCGTCTACTAGAAGCGGGGCATACATGGGCATACCAGGTGAGCCTCTTGCATGAGTTTCCAATGAGTTCCGCGCATGCCAAAAAAATGGGACTGATCCGCAGCCATGTCATCGACAGTCATTGGCTACATACATCTACTGACATTTTTGCTATTTTACAGGTACAATTCACACATTTATTGATGTTGACATTCGTGTGCAGATATGATACATATAGATGATGTGTGCCTGATGTGTTGTACCTGAAAAATCCAGAAAACCACACAGAAACCATGAAACTCGCGCTGCCAGGACGTTTTCAGACAGGAAAGCACCTTTCATTACCTCTTCGGGGCCCCGAACTTGGAACATCTTGGAACCTCAAGGCATCTCTCAGCGTTGCCATGTTCACAGTGCGATGCTTTCGCCTCGTCTTCCCCACCTTGGTCATCGAGCCTGAAAAAAGGATTGGCATTGCCAGCTCATGAGGTCAGAGAACCAGGCTACTTAGGCGGGGACAAATTCTCCTCATTTGATCTCATTGCAATCGGCCATTCCACGCCTTGCCATGGCAGGCTGTATAGATGTGGAGCCGGTATCTCAGAGCCCGCCATTCGGGACATCTCACCGCATGTTGATCGCAAGTTTCATGGTGCAAGTTGCCAGGTCCGGCAAAGCAACGGTTTTTGCTCCCAGATTGCCCCAGGAGTGCCCTCCAAGCTGCTACACTTTTCCTGGATTCGTTCAGAATATCCCTCCATGTGCATGCATCCATTCGGGAGGTAACCATCCATATGCAGCTGCATCCATATCCCTCCACCTTCCTTATTTGGGACCTGGGCGTTGCCTCCCTGAGTGGGTTGAGTGGCAGTGGGTGAATTATCCAGCTGGTGAGGGGCCACAGTGAGGGTTACGGCACATCCGTTGTTCCGTGAAACGGACATGATGTGCAGAGTGCTGGTTTCTCAAAGATATGGACCCCTCAAATGGTTGGTTTATTGCCACTCATGATTACTAGTGATAGATCTAGTGATACTAGTGGATGATTTGGGGGTACCTCTATTTTGAGAAAGCACCATTGAGCCATTTTGGCTCAAGCCATTTTCTATCATTTTCTTTGCGTTTTTGACCCCCCCCTTCGTCTGGAGCCATGGGACGTCGAGGACGACTCGGACGACGCCAGCCGGCTCCGGCAAAGGCAAAGGCCAAGGCTCCAACGAGGCACTCAGCACCACCTGTAATACCCGGAGGTGCCGGCACTGGCATAGCACCCGATGGGCCCAAGGCATCTGCAGTGCCAACAGTACCTCCGAAGGCATCTGCAGTGCCAAAGTTCCTGAAGTTTCTTGACAGTCTCCAAGCTGACTTGTCCCGAGACCCCGGCACCGTGATTGACTAAATCCAGAGGAGTCTTCATACACCACACCCGGCTCACAGGCGATCAGAAGACCCCCAAACCAGAAGAACCAGTCTTCGTTCTCGATGATTCCGGCATGTGGTTGTCCTGGGACGCTTGGCCACAATCCTTGGCATCCCCCTGGCAGACCTTCAGGCAAAGTGGGATTCTTTTGGCTTGGAGTGACTCAAGCGCATTAAAGAAGAAGCACACACCAATGAATTCAGCCCACAATGCATGCGCCAAACAGCTTTCCCTTTCTTCAGCTGGAACCTGCAAGGCAAATCACTCAGTGACTTCTTGTCAATGTGGCCTGACCAGACCGTCCCTGAGCAACTTGTGATCCTGCAGGAACTCGGCGGCATCCCCTCAGTTGCACCGCCGCTAGTACAGACGCCCCTCGGCAACTTCACAGTTTTCCATTCGAAGACTCCATCCATCCATCGCAGACTCAGCATCATCTTGTCAAACAAAGCATTTCCACACATCCAGCAAGTCATTTTTCGGGATTCTTTCTTGGCAATCCGTGCTCAACACATCCACTTGGGACATATGTGGCTGCTCTCAGCGCACCTTCCGCATCCAGGGCGACCACTGGAAGACTTCCAGCATCAGATCTTGTCCCTTCAGGCTTTTCTCCTACATGAAGCCCGAGGCCTCCCAGTCCTCAGCGGACTAGATGCCAATGTGGAACCATGCAACGGGACCGAAGATCCACGCAAACACATGCGGCACGGCTTTCTCATGAGAGCCCACCCACAATTGGCACAGCCCACACTTCCGCCCCACCACCCTCGACTACATCTTGCTCTCCAAGCATTTCGAGAGAGATATGCAGGTGGACGAGGCACGGGCGCAACTTCAAGTGGCTCTTGGCACCGACCACTGCCCAGTGCTGTGCAACATTGTTCTCCCTCAGAGACGCCGGGGCCGGCCAACCCCCAAGTTCACGGTCTACCCATTGATTGTGGACGCCGCTTCCTTCCATGAGGTCGCCGCCGTATTCCAATCCAACCAGACCCACGGCACCACCGTCTTTGATTGGACCATGTGCCAACACATTGCTAGATCCGTTCAAAGGCCCAAGCCATCTCTCAGATATCAAGATCCACCGGATCCAAAGGAGAAATGCCGGCAATACTCTTTTCTCAAGAGCCTTGGGCTCGAGGTACATTCGGCTGCACAGACGCCAGGCCAGGAAAGATTGGGCATGGGGGCTGCACAGAAGGGCAGCTGCTGGCGACTGGAAAGCCCACAAGTTCCTGCAACGCACCCCACAGAAAGCCTCAGGTCTCATTCTCCTGGCTGCCAACAGGCCTGAAGCCACCCAAGCTGTCGTCCAGCACCTGGCCCAAACCTTCAACACCTTTGCGGTCCCCATCCCTGATGTTCCGCAAGCATGTTCGCATGTCCAGGCTTGCTTGGAAGAGACCAAGCCCTGCTTGACAGTAGAGCCTCCACCCCTCATGCCTGATGAATTTGAGGCAGCTGCAACGAAACTGAAGCTCAACAAAGCACCTGGCCTGGACCTCATCTCAAACGAGTTCTGGATTTCCATGGCTTCCACCGGAAGCACGGCATGGGCCGCCACGGCGTTCTTCAACAGTCTTCTCCTCAACCCGCAGCAGGTACCGTGAATTTGGTGCTTGGGCAAACTTACCCTCATCCCAAAAACCACTAAGCCAACAGACCCTACCCACCTGAGACCCATCACATTGCAATGCACTGGCGTTCCAGAGACTACTATGGCGCCCCGCAGTGCCAATTCGGCTGCATACAAGGCCGCCAGGCCATGGAAGGACTGTGGGTATTTGAATGAATTGTGGGTCCGTGCGGCAGATGAGCAGACCAATCCTTGCGCCGACAAAATTGATGTCGAGACCGCTTTTGATTCTTCGAGTCACAAGGCAATCGAGGCTTTCCTGATGCAGTTTTGCCACGGGCAGCATCCGGCTGAAACGGATGCACTGCTCTACCTCATCAAGCATATTTACCTTGTGCTTGACGGGCCAGACGGGGCCTACCTTTTCCAGCAACAACGTGGCATCCCACAAGGCGGCTCCATCAGTGCAGAACTGTTCTCCCGCATTCTGGATCACGCCTTGCAAAACTTGTTCGACGCATGGCGCCACAGAGGTGAGCAGAGCTGCTTACCCCAAGGCCCCTTCAAACGGAAATATGCCATCCTCTATGCTGACGATATGCTCCTCTGCTTTCGAACCCAAGCCCAAGCAGATCGACTCTGGCCTGAGCTACAAGCACATAGGCTCGCGCATCAATTTCAGCAAGACAAGCATCATCCTGACCCCTTGGGCCCGTAAGCACACTTACAAAAGCACTCTGGCACAAGCTACGCAGGCACACTTCACCAAGTAGCTTAACTTGACCCTGGGGCCTGCCCTCCCAACATCCCAAACCATCCAAGCATTGATGGCGAGAACGGCGAGAGCATGGTGGGCAAACAAGCGGCAACTTGTACACCAACAGGTACCAATGGAAGCCAGGTATGCACGGTTCTGAGCTCTTGTTGAAAGTACTTGGGCTTGGGCCTCGCCTGCCATCCGCCTGCTGCAGTCGGCCCTACAAACCTTGGACACGGTCACACAAATGCTCAATCTCAAATGCGAAGGAGATTGGAAAGAAGGTTACGCCCACATGCGTAGACAAGCCAAGTCATGGCTCATCCTTCATGGGCACAGCCTTTGGTCACAACTCCTCTTGGAAAGATCCTTCCTGTGGGGCGGACACGTGGCAAAGATGCAACCTTGGAGTTCAGGTGCTGAAGTCAGTCCTACACTCCATATTCGACACTGCCCAGCTACTCCTTTGCGACGGTTTCGGGGCCGCCCGATGCTGGGATTGTGCCAGATCCTCAATTTGTTCGTGCGCCAACACATTGACCTTGGTGCAGATGGGCAGGTGGTCGCAACTGACCGGGGGTTCTGGCAGTCTCTTGCTCACGAATGGTGTTTCTGGAAGTACCCGATTCTTTACAAATACCATTTCGATCAAGCCTACATACACGCACGATCATCCCTGGAGCACTTCTGAGAGCAGCCCTCACACTTGTGCAAATTTTCTGCTGTAGCCTTTATCCCAAACTTTTTCAGCAAAGAACCTGTAGCAACCAGGAGCAAAAACCATTGGGCATGAAGGCAGCAAAAGTACGCAACATCGACGCAGGTCTTGGATGCCAAGATGCTCACATGGTGAACCGGGAACATTTTGAACCAAACAAAAATGCTGCAGGTACGAGCTTTGGATGGGCCATGGCCTCAGGAGATTCACTCAGATGGAAATGTGCCGCACATCCCAGGAACACAGGGTACAGCCATATGACGAACAGTCGGATTGCGAAAACTTCTTCGCAGCCTCCACCCCACCTCTAGTAGTTGTGGTGCCCCCATCCATTTGGCGCTACAGCATGCTACAGCATGCTGCTCCCCAAGCTCCAAGTGGAGCTGAGGAAAGATTTTGGATGCGGACGATCTTCGAGAACACTACGGCGTTGACGAGGTGGCCTGTAGCTCAGCACGCCATGGAACACTATAGCTCCTCATGGCACTCAGCTGGCGCATTGGGTTGACAAATAAATGTTTGGATCAGCTATGACCAGCTGATTGCTGAGGTTTATGTTGACCAAATAGCATCCTGGTTTGAAGGCGTGGGCTGGTGTGGACTGTGGTCAAGTTGGTTGCAGCCTGCAACAAGGCACAAAGCGGACATAGATCATCGGCATCCTACAGTGAAGTGTGTAAACACAACGTCGAACGAAGTGGTATGTTCAGAGAACAGCTGATTGATTGGGATTTTACTGCGTGTTTGGAAGTCATGGGTGTATCCTGACAAATCGCCAACAATGGCAATTGAGCAGATAGGGTCATACTTACGGCGTTGTGGCATGCCACTTGCCAAATGACATTGGTACAATCATCAGTTTGCCTGCCAGAGCGCCCCGATATTGCCCTAGACCATTATCACCCAGCATTGGGCAGTAGTGTTCTACACATTTAGTCATGTCATGTTCAAGCGTATTATTTTTCATCATATTCAACCATGCTTGACCAATTGCAGTCAGTGAAACAAATGAGAGGAACTGTCAGAAAAGTTGAGCAACAATGGCACGGTTGCATCACCACCGTAGGCCGGAAGCCACCGGTGGTCTACGTGCAGCAGGGAAAGAATTCCGACAGCGGCACGCAGGTGCAGATGGAGTTTGATTGAGAAGGACAGATTTACCTAACGACCATCAATGACTAGCTATTGTTTGGGAGAAGGAACCAGGGGTATCCCTATACCATCCTGATATTAGGGAGCCAAGAAGCTACCAGGAGCTGTTAACCAAATGGTAGGTCATGATTGCCGGTTAGAATCGGCCATGATCAATGGTGAAGGATGCATAATGGTCGGTGGCCTTGGCTAACAGTGCAGCAGGTCCGCTTGTACAGTTTTCTTTTCCCTTTGGTTTGTACAGTGTCTGTGGCAAAGCATCTCTTGAGAGATGGTGGGCATATCTGGGCATCATGAGGCTATAGTGGGCCATGTTTTTTGCACAACAACGGGGTTCACTTTCGATCCGGAATCTTTCAAGTCACCAACTCTGAGTAAGCATCATGAAGCATGGCCATTGGCCATCCATCATCAGTGGAAACTGGGTGAGACTTGTGTAGCCAGGTGACTCCAGCCAGCTTTGAGGGTCTGGATTCGTATGAGATCAACGCAGATGCTCTACACGCAGTGTGGAGCTGAGACTGGCACCGGTGGCCTTTGGTTTTTTGCTGTCGATAACTCCGGAGTAGTGGATCTCAAATGGAGCCTACGAAAGGATACGAAGGGATATGAAGTGTAGGTTCCCAACTTAGGGATGCTTGCCTTCCGAAATGGATCACTCTTCATGGCAGACGATCTATGATTATCACAGGGTCAGGTGATGCTCAGTGGGTCAAAGATTGGCATCGATAGCTGACCTGACCGATTAGTGGGGCCCCACGGCCAAGGTTGTTTATGAGTGCCGAGCCGGTTGCCCAGTTGCTGGCTGATCTGGCTGAGCCTTTCAGCCGTTTTGCTAAGCTTTGCCTTCAAGGCACGAAAGAATGAGGAGGAGATCAGGCAAAGTTGCTGAATGAAGTGCGTGCTATATGTATAATATGTATATATATTGATATATATATATTTATATTTATATTAATTTAAATATAAATAAATATATATATATATAATGTAATTAGATCTGCGATTTTGTGGCATTTTTTCAGCGCATACTTTTTGCCGTGCTCTCATGTGGCTACAGCATGCTACAGCTAGTTCTGCAACTCAAACAATAAGAGGAGAGATCCACTTGGGTGACCAGATTGCCGCAGGTTGCTTCGCTACGTGAATCGCATCTCCTCCGATTCCCATATTGTCAGGGCCTCCGGCTGTGAGACATAGCTATTGGATGCTATTGGCTGGTTGCTTCAGTGTTCATAGCGTTTTCGTTTTCATCTTAAACCTTTCAAAACATCTATGTTTTGGTTACTATTGGCAACAAACAAAACATTATAGCCCTTCAAACGCAGAAAGCTGACAGATGCTTGGCCGGGAGCAGCGAGCCACAGATCCCAAGCGTTGCCACCGGGCAGGCCATGATGCGAGCAGCAAAGCCTGGACTCATGGAGTTCCTTGGTGGTAGCTCCCATCAGATTTTCCGGGGGTACCATGGCAGTGAAGCCAACGATGCTCACGGATAGCCATGGATGAATGGACTGGGAGTGGCTGAGGCTTAATGACATGAGAGTTGTTGATGGGACATTGATACTCCATGATTGTTAACGGGGTAACGCGTGATTTTTGAATGGGACGCTGGATTGTTGTTTATGAGCTGGTATTGAGTTCGCTTCGTGGCTGAATATACAGTCGGATCGTGGATTTAGTACTCATATGGCGGCGGGTCCATGCCCTATATACCCCTAGTGAACACTCCCCAAACTGACCACTCTAGTCCTTGGTAGGCCTACCTATTTGATGGTTGGTCAATCTGGACCCACAGCCATGTTTGAAATGGTTTCCGGTTGAAACTCATGAAGTATCATCAAGACAGCCTTCAAGTTTCATCTTGAGGATTAATTCAGCCAATGGAATCCAATTGATGTGGTGCAATTTTTACTCCTTCTAGTCCACGGCCAATCTCAAAAAATGGAAGTTAATACATTGCAACACCTGTAACCTGACTCCGAACTTGACTGTTTTGCGTTTGCTTTCGGAATTTGAGCCACCAGAGGCACAGGCGTTTGGCTCACCCATGATTGTGTAAAGACTGACCCCAAAGTGGAAGGGCATTGCGATTCTCTACTTGAATGTTCTCAGAAAACGTATTAATGTCTGGAGATGATGTCACTGTAAGACTCCCGTACATGAAAGTTACATTGACATGAAGTTACAACAGTCATGCGTACATGCGTGGGTGTGTGCGTGTGTATGCATTTGGGACAGTTGGGAATGATGGAAAGAGGTATCACGTGCTCAGATGCCATTCCACATGTGATCATGGTATATGAATTACTGTAGCATTTCCAAGCCCCTTTGCACCTCATCATGGCTGGTCAAGGAAATGCACCACTTTTCTTGATACACTGTTTACTGATGTTCACTGATTGGTTACACAGCACGATTGCCAGGTGCTTTGCATTTTTGATGTTTCTATATCATGAACATCATGATGCTGCAGGTTTTGACGTGTAATGGAAAGCTCACAGTGAGAGGATCTTTGATTTTTTTGGTGAAAGTCTAGGGGTCTATACTAGACCCTTCAGGGTTCTTGACCACTAGTAGATTGCCAGAACTGGTATAATTGTTTATCTATATACGATTATATTCAAATTTAAGTAATTTATATATATATATATTTACACAGATATATATATATATATATGTATGTTTGTAAATAATGGGTCAACATGAGATAGTCAGTATGAGCAATCATGAGATAATCAAGACTAACTCATAAATGCTAAGAATCCCTACAGGAAATTACAGGAAGCAGAATATATGAATTATCAACCACCGAACAAATCAGCTGGTACTTGATCGTACCTGTGGATGTTGGGGGTTCGATCCTGGCGCTGAGATATCAATTGGAGAGCACCTTCGCCTATGGCTGCCACTACAACGGAGGTCAGCAGCCGTGTCGGCTCCATGGGGGCGGGGCATCATTCCTTGCGTTGCCAGGTGCCAGGCTGCTATCCTACACACCAATTGCAGGGTCAGGCCCCAACTCTGCAGTTGGAAGCTCAGGAGCTTTGATGCATTTTGACCGACTTTTCCCTGTGTCCAATGTGTGAATTAAATAGAGAAATCCACAAATGATTTGATTAAATGATAGATCATATGATACCTATTGATTTATATATATATATATACATATACACACACAGAGCCTATGCCGCATTTCCCCGTGGAGCAATTGTCAATAAACTCTGAGGTGCTGCACTACGGCTGCTTCCCCAGATGCGGCAGCGCAGTTGCAGCAGTTGGGAGGGCTCATCCAATGAGTAGATGATAGGATAACACCCAGACCTGCTAGGATCAGGATTATTGACCATCAACTCATCATGACTATTGCATATATTGTATCGACATTAAGTATGGCTACTGGATGATCATCAATAACCATCATTGACCAGCAACATTCAGCAACCATCTATGGTGATGATGGATACCACTCAAGCTGATGGATGATGTGGTGCCCATCCCAGCTGGCAGCTTGCAGGTCATGCGGGCGCTCCAAATGACCGAAAGCTTCAGGACATGTCACCGTGACGGGAGTGGCCACGGGATATCGGGGGCGCTCGAGGTGGTGAACGCTCGGAAGCAGCAATGATCCGGGGGGCTGAAGATTGAGCCGGGGTTGAATTTCTGACTGTTTAGTATTAAACATGCTCCGTTCTTCCTTTTTTTTAGGCTTGGTTGGTTGCTTAACTAATATTTTCCGGAGGTATTCAAACATGTTGAAACCACCAACCAATAACTTTTCTGAGTTTGAATTTGGGGTCACCTTTTTGTTTTTCCTGTCGATTACCTGGAGGGAATGACAGTCATTCGATGTTTTTTCCTTCCCGAAAACTCAGCTACTAATGCTGAAGTATTGACTGGGCTGATGTAATTCTGTGACTATTTGGTTCCATTCCTAGGCATTGTGCACCGTCCCCAAGAAAAATGGTAAAAGGGGGATTCTAAGACAGTTTCTGTTGTATGTTGCCTTATTTGGTTTTATGTTGATGTTCAATCATTGTTCCTTGGTGTTGATGGTTTTTTCTGGAGAGGGTTTTAGGACATTTTTAACCAAAAGTGTTCATGGGTTCCTTGTTTGATATTTTCTTGGTTATTTTTGTTCGGGCTAGGGTTTGCTTAGGTTGTTAGGGCTACATTCTGAAGCAGTCCTTATGCTCTCCAGTTTTCTTGTCTTGGTTTCCCCAATCACCAACACCTGTGTCAACGCCAAACACATGCATCGTGACTGGAGTTTTTTTAGGAGGTTGCCAAGTGTCCCATGTGCCTTTGTCGTTAGTTCCGTTGTCCTTCCTATGCTTCCTGTTCTTCCTGTTCTTCGCTGATGCCCTCATTTTCAATACGTCGGGACGCCCAATGCTTGGAGAAAGGACTTGTGCAAACTTGTCCTGTGTCATCTTGTGTCATCTTGCGTCATTGTGCAGACTTGCTCTCATGTTGTTTTTTTTGGTGATGGTATGTGATGGTGTTGATTTTGAACATTTGTGTCTGCCATCTTTGCTTTCTCCAGCAACATTGGGGGCTCAAAACCCCACAGCAGCCAAAGGATGCTGGGTTCGTGGGCCCCACAACAGCCAAAGGATGCTGGGTTCGTGGGCGAAATGGGCTGGGGAGAAAAGTGTGCCCCTCATCTTTGGTAGTGGGGTCAGCGGCTCTGTCATGGCCATTGCGTGGAATGCCACTGAGCAAGACCGGATGGCTCGTGCCATCCGAAAGGGGCGCTTCCGCCCAAAAAAGCCTGAGGAGTTCCAATTGGAGTTCCTAAACTTTGACCTCCCAGCCATCCGCCGAGGTCTTGGCAAGAATGGCATGGTGGCTCTCCTTGGCATGCAAGCCACTGGTAAGACCACCACGCTCCAGCATGTTCTGTGGGAGGCCGAGAACCCCTTTTTCCTGAAGGTCTCCCACGACGATGTGCATCGAGCCATCCACAATGAGCTCCGCAAAAAAATTTGGAAGCTCCCGCGGCTTCTGGATGGCATGAGGGTGGATTGGGGAAAGACCCACGAGCGTGTGGTGACCGAGGTCTTTGAGAAAGTGGCGGAGAAGACCCAGAAGCCAGTTCGCCTTGGCTTTGATGTGGTGGCTGCGACAAAGCACGGAATAGATGAGCCACATGTCTCCAACATCATTGAGGTGACCACCGGCAAACAAGACCTGCAATTCCCAACCCACTTTGATGCGAAGTTCTTCGTGAAGCAGGTCAAATACCTTTGCGCAGACAGGCATGTGTCATCAGCCCTCATCTCCTCCAGCGAGGGCTTGATGATGCTGTCCGTAGGAGAGTCTCGTCTTGACAAGATGCTTGGAAGGGAATTGCCCATCTCCAAGTCCAAGGCATACCTCAAGGCCTTGGGTGAGGAAAACATCAGCGAGGAGATGCTGATGGAGATGCCCAGAACCTTTGAGAAGTTGAGGAAGCTGAGCGCATCAGCGGACAAGGAGGATTTTTGCAACGAGGAGATGCAAGGGTGGGTGAGTGCCATCAAGAAGACCAATGGTCCGCCCTTCACAAATGTCAAGGGACTTTACCAGAAGGCCTTGAATGAGCCGATCGATATTGATGACATCAGAGCGGCTACATCCGGCAAGTTGGCAACCTTGGGTGGTGCAGACCCCAAGGAGAACTTCATCAACCACATGGTCAAGACCAACATCTTCATGCCCCGAAGTGACAGTCGCTATGAGTTGCAGTTTGACTGTCAGCACAAGGCCGTCAAGAAGGTCTTTGACCTGTAGAACCAGTGAGGGGTGAGCGTTCAGACAATCACTGCCCAATTGCGGTATCACACAGACAGACGCCCTTTGGACAGCCTTCATGAAAAAAATGTAGGACTTTCGCGAGACACCTTGATGAGTGAGACCCTTTGCCTTGATGAGCACTCCCTCATTCCCGGTCTCATCGGGGTATGAGCCCAACCTCATAGAGATATGAGCCCAACCTCATAGGGATATGAGCCCAACCTCATCAGGGATGACCCTGCCCTCATCAAGGATGACCCCGCCCTCATCAGGGATGACCTCATCCTCATATGAGGCGACCCTAATTTTTAATCATTTAAAGGCGCTTTGGGATGAGTATGACCTCATCCTCATATGAGCCCACCCTCATAGGGGATGAGCCCGTCCTCATAGGGTATGAGGGGTCTGGCATGATGCTTGGACTGCTCCCGCTCTGAGGTTATGAAGACATCGCCTTCATCATCTACATTGAGGGTCGTTTCGGTTGGGTTGGGTCTAGTTGAATGGATTTGGTTGGTTGGATAATTGGGTAGATAGTTGGTCAGATAGTTGGTTGGATACTTGGACGGGACACCTTGCCGAGCAACCTGTCAAACTGTGTCAATTGGCATTCATTTCAATCAGCAGCACTGCCGCACACACACACATACACACACACACATACACACATACACACCTAAATATTCACATACATACACATCCAACTCATCTATCTAGCATCTATTTATCTAATCTATTTATCTATCTCACCCTAACCCCTTTAACACTTTTAACCCTTATTTCATTCATCCTGTTTGGTCAGAAGGGACGACATCACCGACATCGCGCGGGAACCGTTAGGAGGGTTGTAGGATGTTTTGTTTCCTTTTTTTTTAAAATATATATTATGTGGTTGTAGTTGATGTGTAGGATTAAGGGGGATGGATGAAGATGGACGCTATATAAAAAAGGGAGTGAGTGAAGGAGGGAGCGAACTGCTCTAGGGGTTGCGACAGAAGCACACCCCTTCACTCACTACCCATTTTTGTTCTTAGTTTTTGGATGTTTTTTGATGACGGTTCTTGTTGGTGATAGGCGCAATAGTGGTGGGATGGAATAGGACAATGGAAAGCATAAAATGATTAATTCACAATATCTTAATAAAATATATTATGAAATAATCTGTATAAAGCATAACAACCGCCGACAACCACCACATGACCAAACCTAAAACCAAACAAGGAAACGATGAGAACAAAACGATAAATTACACCTTAGAACCCCCACCCAGAAAAACATCAACAGCAACGATATAACATTGAACCTCAACATAAAACCATAACAGCCTAACATCAAACCCTTATGCCCCAGAACCCCCCCTTTTACCATTTGTTTCCCCAGGGGTCACCATTTTGCCAGGACGGTGACATCGTTCTATGCGACATGGGTTGCGAACTTTATTGCTACGCATCTGACATTACCAACTCTTTCCCAGCAAAGCGTGTGGCTCAGACAGCCAAGACTTGCACTTCCAAAAGCCGAACGTGAAATGTAAAGTGCAGGACAAGCTGTGGCAATGGCCAGTTCAGCTCTTCCTTTTAGGACGAAATTTCATCATTTTGATTTGGGACGAGCTGACGTTGATGACTGTCATGACACATCCTTTGTGACCAAGTGCGTTCCACTACAGAGAGGTACATAGCACATCATATTCCTGTATACCGTTGATAATATGTTGAGATTGATTTTTGTATAGATGTGTTTTATGTGCGTGGTTTCTTTAATAAGGGCGTACCTACATGCAATCACTTGTTGATGACTGCACGCCCTTCACAGACTTGTCAACTTGCTTTCAATTGTCCCACGTAAGCGCAGGTTGCATCTATATAAATGTCATGAGTCACTTCCACGACATTGATGCCGCCTTGTGGACAAACTGCCGCTCAGTGGACAATTTTCGGCGGATCAGAAGCTCATTTTCGAGACTGTCGCAGCTGGGGTCCCTGGAGAGGGGACGGGGTTGAAAAGAACCAGGCCCATGTCGGCAAATACCCATTGAACAACCAACATCATTACGCCTGGGTTGATGTGGGTTGATGAGGGTGCTGCATTGGGCAAAGTCATAACAGACCGTTTGAGTGCTCTTGATCTAGAGATGGTCCGGAGGACGGAGCACAAAAGGAAGGCAGGAGCAGCTGATATCAAATCTAGAGACCCCAATTGCCCCAACCTGAGAAACGGGTATGTCATTGCTCAGAAGATCATTGGAATGACAGACATTCACCATGCACAACGAATATCAACGACTCACATAAAACAAATTGGATTGCTCTTACTTTCTTTTCTGGCACCTGGTGCAAGCGCATTGGCGCTGCGCAGTGGTCTCAAGCAATCATGCTGAGGACAGTGCCAGGCATCATTTTGATTATCAGCATACTGTAATTTTCCATCAAGAGCATCATCATCATCATCATCATCATCATCATCATCATCATCATCATCATCATCATCATCATTCTCACTCACTCACAGTAATTTTCAGAAATTCAGTGCTCAGAATATTGAGTTTGATGAGGAAATAGCCGTGGATAGCGGAGACTTCGGTCTCCAACGGTGACTTTCTGAGGCCATGCAGTCAGCAGTGTTGAGTTCATGCCTCAGTGGCTCGAGGACTGGGGCCCTTGGAGCATGTCGCCAGTCATGGCATGTGACACCAATCCATTGCTGGGCTGGGAGCGGACCATTTTTCAGTTTTGTTTTGGTGTTGTTGCAGTTTGGACTTGTAAGCTTCCAGTGCATCGGGGAGCCAAATGGACAGGATTCGGTCTCAGTACCAAAAAAACAGTTCATGTGGAGGTAACCGTCATCGATGTTGCCACAATTTGCTTTGTTGATGCTTTTTTGGACCTTCCTTTCCCGGTTTCCCTTCGTTTCCCATTTCTCTTGACACTCTGCCGCTGCCACGCGAGGTGCCATGAAGCCAAAAGTTGCTTGGGCAGACCTTCCTGATTATTCCGGACGCGGTCTTCAAATATATGAAATTGCTGGCAGTCTTCAACCATGCTCATGGGATCCTATGTCAATGCCATGGCATCATAAAACCATGGGGGCGAGGTTTCATGATCCCAGCCAGGCAGATATGCACGAGCTGGCATACAAAGTGATGCCAAGATCTGAGGTCAGAGCTGCATTGTTTGCCAAGCTGGCTGCTGACTTGTTGTTTTCGCAGCTTTTGGGTATTGGAAGGCTATGCGATGATGACCCACCCTGCAGTGTTTCGTCCACCAACGACGCGACGCACTCCATGGGTTGGTCCGAGGTGTGAAAGCTTGCAGGCCGCGGGCCTGTTGGCCTCGCCCTCAGCTGGCCTGGCTGAGCGACCTGCGACGTTGATGTTGGTGACTGTTGGTGTTCATAGATCGATTGGCCAAAACCAAAACAATAAACAAATATGACACAATAGGAGGGGATATGGTTATATTGTTATAAGCAACTGCATGATGATATTATGTATTCCTTTTTCGAACCCAAGAAGGGAAGGGATATACCAGGTGGAACTGGTTGATTGGTTGGTTGGTTTGTTGGATGCTCATCTTGAGGTGGGAGATGTCGAAGAGATGATGAAGGCCAACGTTGGTGGAGCCTGGCTCCTGGAAACCAAATCTGCTGGGCAAGTGCTTCGCTCCTCTGCCATTTGAGATATGGTGGTTGCTCAAACCTGGGGACTCCTCAAATCTTTTTTTTTTGTAGATCTTATAGTAGTAAGCCAGCAATTTTTTGGGTAATCTCTGTTCTAAGAAACCACCACTATGTGTCTCCAAAAAACATCGGTTTCTTGAACCAACTTATAGTGGAGACACCAAGTATACCATGTCCTTGAAATGGTGTCACCATGCATCAAGGACAATATTTCACCATCATTACGCATCCATCGCCAACAATAACCATCGCCTCATCAGAATACTTCCTTATTGATGATTTTAACTCAAGTCAAATCGATCAATTTGAATTATCTAATCAACCATTAAACATGCTCATCTACTAGCCAACGGTTCATGGTCATCACCATGGTTAATCAATGTTAACCATCCACCAAACAACTCGATGCTAATCATGATGGTTAAGCATCCACTCACGAGCATTGATTGACCAACTCCATGTTATTCATTCACTAGCCAACTCAACCTCATGTTAATCATGATGATTAACCGTCTACTAACGAACATTGATTCACCAACTCCACGTTACTCATTTACTAATGGACTCCATCAGCTAATCATCAGCTATATCATGTACAAATGCAATAATTTACTAATCACGTTAAATCAACCATGGTTAGTCATCTACTAAAATCAACATGTTCAATTGGCATTATGGTACTAGCTGGTGAATCATAATGCAACTTCAGCTAGCTATATAACACTTCAATCATATGCGAATGGATAGCTTCAATGCTACATTGGCATTATGCTTCACGTATAACATGGGTGATCAGCTAAGCCCAGGTCTTGATGCCCCATGGCCTGGGGCACTTCATGGGAATCGATACCCATGATGTGCCATGGCAGCAGCGTGAATCGGTTTTGATGAACCGTGGCTCACCCCGGGAGTGTTTGGTGAATCATGTGACGTGACCATTTGGTTAATCACCAGATCGGAAATGTTTCACAGCATGGATAGATCAATCAACAAAAACCTAAATCAAATATATCAATTCATTGGAAGTTCGCCCAATCCTTGCAGAAAAATGCACGGATCAATGGATTGATAGAGGACATTCCATCGTGAGGTCGGTGCCTTGGGCTTGTCGTATCATCGTCGAGGATGGTCGCCCAAAACGAAAGACACCCTCCCTGCAAGTGAAGCGATCCGGGTGCCGGGGTAAACTGCCAGGGTGGAGTGCCAACCAGTCAGGGGCAGTGTTTGGGTGCCTGGGATGCCACAGCAAAAGAGGTTGCAGATGGTTGAACCTCCTGTCAGGCTTTGGGGACGGATTACAGGACATATAAACAACAAAGCAACAGGTATTGAACCAAGAGAAACTGCTGTGAGCAGGTTTGGATGGCGCCCAAATATTAGCTTTCCCTGCATCTTGCTGCAACCTGGACACGGGTACAATGAGCAACCAACCATCATCCAACCCACGCTGCTGAACTGGTGCAGCAAGGTGGGAGGATATCCCAAAGGATCACAACGCGACGGCCGTGTTGGGCGCCAAGTTCTTCAGGGCTGTATGAAATTCGGTAGCTCTATAGTCAATATCGGAAAGTTAAAAAAATATTGGGAAGTTTCTATCCGCAACCATTTTTGCGGTCTGTCTCCTGGCAGAACTTGGATAAACTTGGCATGTGCAAAGTGGCAAGTTTTCTTAGCCTTGGACTGAACAGTTGGTCAACAGTTGGAGTCATGGCAAGTCCCAGGGCTCGCAGCCAAGTTGCAGCAGCACCCAGGATGGTTTCAAGGCCTTGCGGGTGCAACGGATCCTGGAGCCGGGTTTCGTCGCAGTCTCAGGGCACCTGGCAGTGCGGCAGGGCTTCATTTTTGTCCCAAGATCTCGGGTTCCCCAGGCCTGGAGGCCAGAGAAAGATGTATTTTTCTGGGCGGGGTAGGGATGTTGATGTTTAGACCCGGGTCTATTGATGGATATGTTGCAAGGAATTCATAGTGCCATGATGTTTCAATAGCGTAATTGCAGTTCAACGCATAATTAGTTGCAATTGCCACTTGCCAAAGCCTACTATGATATAGTTGGCGTTTAACTCAATGTTTCAGGTTTGGCAGTTGGGCAACAGTGATGTCAATAGCAATCAATGGTCAACAAGAGGTCGCTGTGCCGACTGCGATATACGACCGGTTTGGAGTTCGATCCTTTCTTGAATTAAACTGATGGTACAGCACTGAAACATTCGATGTATAGAAACCCACGATGATCGCAATTCTCCATGGGCATGAACTGGCTCATACTGTAGCAGGTCAAATGTGCAAAGTTTGCGGACGAGAAAGGCATGAGATTGCCTATGAGAAAATCAAATCGAAATTCTTGCAAGCCCAAAGGGGATAGCTGTATATAGTCTACCATTGATGAATTTGGATGGGTTACAGCCACTCACTTAGATTCTACCATAGCTGATACCAAAATTCGGTCCCCTCAAGCTCCCGTTTCGGACTCGATGGCAGACTAGTTGTGCCCGGCATGAGACCCAACGCCGCAAAAATACTGCTTGCTGTTGCTTTGGCAGCTACTTTGCAGTGGGCAAGAACACCGGTGTTTGCAACACCACGGGCTCGAAGCGGGCACATGATTCGCAGACGTGTTGGAGATGAGCTTTCAAGTGTGTTTTATAGAATGCAAGATCCAAATTTTCAAGCTGCAGTTGCAAGTGCTTGGGCTTTTGTGCAAACAACTCTGACACCTGCAGCCAATCTGGCGAAAAGCTTTCGACAAGTACGAGAGTTTGCCAAGACCTGGGGAGAGCGAACGCCTTTTGAAGGCAAGGATGCGGACAAACATGTTAAGGAATTGACAGACGCGATTGAAAAAACCATAGCTGCAGGGGAGAATGTTCTGATCCCGACAGCGCAAGAGGCAGACTTGCCTCTTGAGCCAATCAGAGGTACACCCTTCGAGAAGCTCATGGTTGCAGCACTGCAGAATATAAGCATGGTTGGAGTCTTCGCACTGCACGCAGAGCCTGGTGCTGGAAGCAGCACTTGAACTAAAAGGGAGAAAGGCGAAGGATGTGATCGTTCTTTTGCAGAACAACTTTGAACGGCAACTAGAGTATTTCTTCCGCCTCTCCAACATCAAATTTACTGCAGAAATCGCCCGCCCCTTCTTAGCCATGCTGATGGAGAAGGGCATCAGACTGAGGTTAATTCTCGACAATGTTCTCGTGATGGTGTTTTGAATCAGGGAGATGCCATCAGAACGCTTGCCCGGGCTGCGAATGACAACCTTCACCAGGTCATTTTCATCGTGCAGAGTGAAGCTGCAGCGGCGGAGATTGGAGGTGCCAATGGTGATACAGCGCGGCAAGGGTATCAGATGCCAGCAGTGTGGTAACGATGGTCTAGAGAAGAGACGCTGGAGCTCCTGAATCGTACAAGCAATATACAAGAACTCTTGGAGAAGCGGTTACGAGATGATGGAGAAGCTGAAGAACGAAACGTTCTCCTGGCTGAGGCTCTACAGCATTCGGAAGTCCCTGATAAGTATGGCCGTTGGAGACCCAGAAGTACCAAGCGATACATCATGACTGGAGATAGACCAACGAGAAGTTCGAGCAGATTGGCAACCGGTTCAAAGTCACCGAAGAGCTGGCAGACGTCGATGATCTCAAGGAAGCAATCAAAAAGAAGGCGGAGCTCCTTGTCGCATCTTTCAAGATTGACATCTACAGTCAGAAGGACGGTTTTTGGCAAGAGGAGGAGGAAGATGCCGAGCTCAACCGTGGCACTTCGAAGTCAGATTGCTATGGCTTCACAGTGCCGTCAGCGTAGCGAAATCAATCTGAGAGTAAGGGACATGGTAGAATATCCAATAGTTTCACCGAATTCAATTTTTGCAGTAGATTCTAGATGCCGAGTGGATGTCCCTGTTGCGTGACTGTGCAGATACGAGACTCGGCACTGCCTTGACACTCTCGTCCAGCAGGTTGTGCACACAGCGGGTGTAGTTGTATATGCCCAAACCACAGAGACCGATGAGAGCATGAATCGTGAGAAAAAAAAACTTAGATTCTACGTGTTTTTGGATCAAAAAACCTGGTAACCACTAAAGGTAAAACTCTTAGCAGGGGATCTATGAGCCATCGAGTAATGATGTTACTTTGTCATGGTTTCTTGGGCCCTCAGTTGACGAACGCTCAAACCGAATGGTTACCTGCACAGGGCCGAGCACTGCGGAAGCCTGCACTTTGTTTCCACAGCACGACAGACAAGATGCAGATGTCAATTATGGCACGAGGTTGCTTCCATTGCAATTTGAAAGAATAACACTCTAAACAATCAGATGGAGTCTTGGAATAAGTATCGCGCAATTATTCATTACTAGTCTTGGATACTAATGGTTTTTCCCGGTGGAGTTGTGACTTGTGCCTTCGCTCGCCCTTTGCTGGTGAACTCACAGAAAAAGTACCACAGCTATGACATGCCATAGTCAGCCAGTAGAAAAGATGTGCTATTGCACTGCTTGAGATGAAGATCCATTGAACGGATTTTTTTGCATGGTGGGAGGCTACCATGGTGTGGTTGGACAAAGTATGGGATATCAATTGGGTTTTTTTTCACAATACCTTGTGGATTGCCATCCAATGGCTACACGGAAAGGTCATCCCGTCATCTTCTGGAAAGATTTGCAAAAAGCCATTGGCGATGGACAAATTGGACAA
Organism: Symbiodinium kawagutii; assembly: GCA_009767595.1. Classification (NCBI taxonomy): domain Eukaryota; class Dinophyceae; order Suessiales; family Symbiodiniaceae; genus Symbiodinium; species Symbiodinium kawagutii. The sequence goes on from VSDK01016768.1 coordinate 380,500, forward strand.
ATATCTGCCATTAGTCAGTCCAGGTATACATCATCCAGTGGAATATCCAATGGATACATGCATCTATAATAGTGGAAATATCCAACGGACAAATCCACTGGTCGGGAACACCTGATGGCAGCCGGGTGGCCCTGGGCGAAGTCCTGAGCTCTCCATGTGCAACGCACGGTGCTGCCATGACTTCGCCTCCAGCCCCAAGATGCAGCTCTTCTACGTCGTGGCTGCGGCGGTGTCATGGAGTCAATGGGCGCATCGAAGCATTCGGTTCAAAGCTGTGGTACTATGGCTTGCTCCCAAATGCTCCCAACTTTGGGATCCAATGGGATCCATATGGATCCACAATTGTCATCCATAATTGTCGTTAGTGAACATGAATCATCATTAATTGACATCTATGGTTATAGTTCATGGGCATGAATGATCCTTTGAATTATCCATTTTACTCTTGCATGAATGTTAACTTGGCTGATTCGTTAGCTTGGAATTATCCTCTTATGATTATCATCAACAAGGGGTGGTCATTCCAACAACTTCGGTATTTTGTTCATGACTGGGTGGATGACTCAATGACCAGCTTCCAGCAAGTGTGTTTCGGTTGGCGGCTGAGCACCCACACCACACCCAACATCCAGGAAAAAACATGTCAGTCCTCCCCCAGCAGCGGCTTGCACCCATTGTTTTTGGAGGTGATGAGTTGATTAGACTCAGGGAAGTGGTTGCTGAATGTGTTTGAATGCTGCTGATTTTTTCGACTTTGTTTCATACTATCACGCTGTGCTCAAGGGCTCATCAACTGGTTTTGTTCTATGGATTTGTGGGATTTTATGAGCATCTCTGGGTGATCCTCTATCTTTGTTGCCATCCCCGGAGCTGCAAAGGTCTATGCAATCACCTTCTTGGTGATCTATTCCGCGACCTTGGCAGATGGGGATGATGAACTTATTCATAGCGAGCCGTTGCAGGCAGTGGTCTTCCTGGTGCTGGTGGGTGTCGTCATGACCTGGCTCATGATGGTCGTGTCGCGGTGTTGCGTACCCTGCTGCTACAATGAGATGGCAGACTCCAGGGTACCCTCACCCTGTCCCTGCGGACCTTGCTCATGCGAGAATCTGGTTCTTTTGGATTATCCATTGATGTTCGCGTTTGGTGGGGAACCTCGGCGGTCATGCAACAGCCTGTGGGACACGAGATCTCCATAGATTTCAATAAATTTCCAGAGGTTTCCTGGGTAATGTTTTTTGCATCCAATGCCTTCTCTACAGCTGCAATTAGGAAAAGTCGCAGATCGGGTGCGGTGGCCCTTCGCCATTCAAGAAGGCCAATGAATCGTCGTTTTGGATATGGCAGCATGTGTTTTTGCTTTGCAGCCTTTCGGTTGTGGAAACAGTATGGAGATGCGTGAAGCATTGTTTTTATCTTGCGACTCATTGTTTCGGCCTTTTTTCCCATTGCTGTTGTTTGCCACTGCTATTGATGCTGCTGCTGGCACCTTGTCTTTTTATGTCTTTTTCACCTTTTTGCTCCTTGTCAAGTTGCTACTGTGTGGAAATGTTGCCTGTGTTGTCGAGCATTTGGCGGCAGCAACAGCAGAGCAGCGGCAGTAGTAGCAGTAGCAGTAGTAGTCGTTCCGTATAGTGGTAGTGGCTTTTTTTCAGTCCTAATCATTAGTACTACCTGAGGTGGACGATGAAATCAAACCCTAAACATTGAACATAACATTCCACGCTCCCAAATTTCAATGTTGAAGTGCTTGAAGAGGCTTGTCGCGAATGGACAAAAAATCGACCCATAGGTGCTAAGCCACTCAGTGGCACAGTTTTAACTTTGAGATTTGGGGTTTAGGGTTTTGTTTTCTTCCTTGAGTTGAGGGTTTGATTGTTTTTGTCCACCTACGGTGGTACTGTTGATTGATGCTGATTGCTATTGATACTCTTAGCACTGCCTGCATAAATTGTCGTCGTCATCATTGCCGCCATTGTCCTTGCTGCGTCGTTGTTGCTGCTGTTGATGTCGTTTGTGGTGGTGTTGCTTTTTGTTGTTGTTTCTGCTTCTGGTGGTTGTTGATTGTTGTTATAGTTGGTGGCGGTCATATTCCCATTGCAAATTGTGTAGGTTCAGTTCAGTAGCAATATGATAAACATTTTGACCGGAATGTGTTGGTTGGGAATTCTTGAAAATCAGCAGCAAAAAACAGGCGGACTTTGCAATTCATGATGTGCAATGAGTCAATGGTTGGTTTCCGCCCCACTGATTGAAGTCTCAGGAAGTCCTGTCATTTTCCGTTGACATCATCGTGACAGCTCTTGCATTTGGCAGCTTTTTTTGGGGCGACGATTCGTCGCCAGCTGCCCTACGTGTCGCGCGCGTCTTCAAGTTGTTGCGCCTCTTGGCATCAATTGTCATGTCCAGAGGCTTGAGCATTCGTCAATCCTCAGATGATCCGGAGAATGC